>CAMPQE020000418.1:0-28557 GCA_946902985.2 Meconema thalassinum
ACATGAACCCGAAAATACCGTCATTGAGGGGACAACCAAAAATACACAAAAAGGAATGCCCAATGAGACCAATAGTCAATTGTAGGAATGCCCCTAATTACAAAATCAGCAAAGAGTTACTAAAAATCTTAAAATGCCGTCTTTCCAACGACAAAAACAACTCTGTAAAGAACACAACCGAACTAGTAACAGCATTGAACACCCTACAAATGAAACCTAGCTTCAGGCTAGTATCCTTCGACGTAACTAACATGTACACCAATATTCCGATTATTGAAGCAATCAACACTATCGAAAACAACTTAAAATCCAACAATTCGGTAAAAGAAATTGAAGAGATTGTGAGATTACTGAGGGTCGTTCTCACCCAAAACGTGTTTCAATTCGACAATAAAATATACACACAGAGAGAAGGCCTAGCAATGGGATCGCCACTAAGTGGGTTAATCGCTGACATCTTCATAAATGCACTAGAAAATGCGTTCTTAGAAAAGACTTCAACAAAGGGAATAGTAATATGGAAAAGATACGTAGATGATGTAATTTGCATCTACGATACTGAACTAACAAGCGAAGAAACAATTCTCCAATCCATTAATAGCCTTCACCATTCTATCAAATTCACTAAGGAATCCGAAATAGACCGGAAAATAAATTATCTCGATATAACTATTGAACGTAAAGACAACGACCTTTCATATTCCATATTCCGGAAAGCAACACAAACCTCGCATGCAATCGACAATCAGTCTAATCACCCCAGTACGCACAAACTAGCGGGTTTCAATTCAATGGTGCACAGGGCTTTAAACATACCCATGTCAAAAGACAACTATAATAAGGAAATAAGAACTATTATGCAAATAGCAAAGGAAAACAACTTCTCGCCAAGCAAAATAAATCAAATTATAGCCAAACATAAAAATAAAGATAAAACGATTCCCAAACCGGACAGTAATGAGAAAAAATTTGCGCGTTTCAACTATGTGAATGCGAATACATATAAAATCACTAACCTATTCAAAAAGCAAGGCATAAAGATAGCTTTCACGACGAAAAACACAACCGCTAGGCACCTCCTAAATAGTAATCTAAATAAACGTGACCCGTATTCAAGGTCAGGGGTATATTCTATAACGTGCCAAGACACCGATTGTCAAGCTAATTACATCGGGCAGAGTGGAAGGCGAGTAGACACACGTTATAATGAACATAGAAATGCGATAAGATACGGAACACATTCAGCCGTGTGCGAACATATGTGTGACGCAGGGCATAGCTTTACCAACATAGAGTCGGACCTTAAAATAATCCATCACGAATCGAAAGGCAGAGCTCTTGACATAAAGGAAGCAATCGAGATACACCTAGCCAAACGAAACAATCCCAACAATCTAAATGAACACACGTTCATGGAGAGCTCACCCCTCTTCACGCTACTAAAAAACACACCCTGTCGGAAACAAAACACAATTTAGCGACACAGCCAAGCTAGATAAAAAGGGGGGGGAAATTAGGGGGTTTTTAATAGGTAAATGTTATCTGGATCAGGTGTACGATGTACTTTTCTTCTGCAATAAACCAAGGCCCATATTAGAGGCAGTATTAAAGGTGCCGGGACGTCCTCATAAGACCGTCAACGCTTAGTTCGAATGGGTTATGCTCCACGCGTGGCGAGGACTAATCCACGGTCTTTAATAGTTGTAGATCCACCTCATTCAATAACATACATCTTATCTAGGTTGGCAACACCTCACATAAACACATCGCGATCACTCCCCACAGCACGTAGGGACAGGGGGGGAAGGCAGGGAAAAACCAGTCGTTAAGATAACCACCGCAGTCGACCGCACAGCGAGTTCAAGTGAGCACGGAAACTGCGCATAGCTGTAGTACGGAAGACAATCAGATAAGTAGTTAGTCTAAAATTTTATAGTTTAACCATAGTTTACAGCCTTATAATCTCTCTAAAGTACAATCTCCGGATAGCCATCACAATTTAGCATTTCACCTAACATATATATATACTGCATTTAGCATACACTGACAGTTGCAGTACCAATACTGCAACTAAATAATTGTACATATTGTAAATATTTTCACCTGTATTTCAAACATAGATTTTATAGCCTAAGTGTATTGGATCTGATGATGATCGCTTGACGATCGAAACTGGTCATCCTAGTGTTTTATTAATCTCATGTAATTTATTTCAGGATTAGGGCATAACCCATCTCTTTTGGGTACATTCGTGTTGACCGACTGAAAAGCACTAAACTCTTGTTTAATAAGGCAACACTGAAAATATGGCTTCAAACACCACAATGTTCACGGCTAGTCAGGCAAATCGTGAAGCCAAGAAATTCAAATCACTCAGGCTTAAACTCATGAATTTAGACAAGTCAATTTGGTTCAACAAAAAATGTATAGAACTAAACCTCACCCCTAAATACGTACCAATTAAAACCGTACCGAACACACCAGCCTCGATCATTTCAACTAAACAAGCCAAAGCGGTTTGGATAAAAAACGAATTAAGATTTGCATACATAAGAAAGCAAAAAATTAACCAACAATTATACGACATTCAATTGCAACTAAGTAATTTCTGGAACGCAGCCCAATGGGACAGCTTCACCGAACACCTACATGACACCATCAAAATCAGAGCAACGAGGAAGCATGAAACGCTAGAAAATAAATTAAGAAAACTAGGAGAAACACAGAACCATCAATCGAACGAACAACACACGAATAACAATGAATTCAATTTCCACAGCAGAGTAAACAACAGAACGAACGTAACCTTTTCTCAAGGTGAAATTAATATGTTAGACAAAGGTTTGAAATACAACTGCACAGACGCACACACTAACCACAATATAAAACAGTTAATCACAGATATTGAGATAGCCAGTCATAAGCTCCCAGCAGAAGACAGGGAATTAACCAAAAATCTCGCCACCAACGAAGCCAAAAAAATCCTCAAACGAGAGGGCGATAGCAATAACATTCAAAACAACAAACAAATCAAAGAAATAAAGTCGTTGAAACAAAAAATAAAAGAACATGACTTAATCATCACAAAAGCAGATAAAGGAAACACTACAGTAATTTTGAACAAAACAGAATACATTGAAAAAACAGTCGAATTCCTAAACAACAACGAAATCAAGGAATTAACAAAAGACCCCACCAACAAATTCCAAAAACAAATAAAAAGTGCGCTAAAAGAAACAGAATACATACTGACCAAAGCTGAAAAATCAAAACTAATAAACATGAACCCGAAAATACCGTCATTGAGGGGACAACCAAAAATACACAAAAAGGAATGCCCAATGAGACCAATAGTCAATTGTAGGAATGCCCCTAATTACAAAATCAGCAAAGAGTTACTAAAAATCTTAAAATGCCGTCTTTCCAACGACAAAAACAACTCTGTAAAGAACACAACCGAACTAGTAACAGCATTGAACACCCTACAAATGAAACCTAGCTTCAGGCTAGTATCCTTCGACGTAACTAACATGTACACCAATATTCCGATTATTGAAGCAATCAACACTATCGAAAACAACTTAAAATCCAACAATTCGGTAAAAGAAATTGAAGAGATTGTGAGATTACTGAGGGTCGTTCTCACCCAAAACGTGTTTCAATTCGACAATAAAATATACACACAGAGAGAAGGCCTAGCAATGGGATCGCCACTAAGTGGGTTAATCGCTGACATCTTCATAAATGCACTAGAAAATGCGTTCTTAGAAAAGACTTCAACAAAGGGAATAGTAATATGGAAAAGATACGTAGATGATGTAATTTGCATCTACGATACTGAACTAACAAGCGAAGAAACAATTCTCCAATCCATTAATAGCCTTCACCATTCTATCAAATTCACTAAGGAATCCGAAATAGACCGGAAAATAAATTATCTCGATATAACTATTGAACGTAAAGACAACGACCTTTCATATTCCATATTCCGGAAAGCAACACAAACCTCGCATGCAATCGACAATCAGTCTAATCACCCCAGTACGCACAAACTAGCGGGTTTCAATTCAATGGTGCACAGGGCTTTAAACATACCCATGTCAAAAGACAACTATAATAAGGAAATAAGAACTATTATGCAAATAGCAAAGGAAAACAACTTCTCGCCAAGCAAAATAAATCAAATTATAGCCAAACATAAAAATAAAGATAAAACGATTCCCAAACCGGACAGTAATGAGAAAAAATTTGCGCGTTTCAACTATGTGAATGCGAATACATATAAAATCACTAACCTATTCAAAAAGCAAGGCATAAAGATAGCTTTCACGACGAAAAACACAACCGCTAGGCACCTCCTAAATAGTAATCTAAATAAACGTGACCCGTATTCAAGGTCAGGGGTATATTCTATAACGTGCCAAGACACCGATTGTCAAGCTAATTACATCGGGCAGAGTGGAAGGCGAGTAGACACACGTTATAATGAACATAGAAATGCGATAAGATACGGAACACATTCAGCCGTGTGCGAACATATGTGTGACGCAGGGCATAGCTTTACCAACATAGAGTCGGACCTTAAAATAATCCATCACGAATCGAAAGGCAGAGCTCTTGACATAAAGGAAGCAATCGAGATACACCTAGCCAAACGAAACAATCCCAACAATCTAAATGAACACACGTTCATGGAGAGCTCACCCCTCTTCACGCTACTAAAAAACACACCCTGTCGGAAACAAAACACAATTTAGCGACACAGCCAAGCTAGATAAAAAAGGGGGGGAAATTAGGGGTTTTTTAATAGGTAAATGTTATCTGGATCAGGTGTACGATGTACTTTTCTTCTGCAATAAACCAAGGCCCATATTAGAGGCAGTATTAAAGGTGCCGGGACGTCCTCATAAGACCGTCAACGCTTAGTTCGAATGGGTTATGCTCCACGCGTGGCGAGGACTAATCCACGGTCTTTAATAGTTGTAGATCCACCTCATTCAATAACATACATCTTATCTAGGTTGGCAACACCTCACATAAACACATCGCGATCACTCCCCACAGCACGTAGGGACAGGGGGGGAAGGCAGGGAAAAACCAGTCGTTAAGATAACCACCGCAGTCGACCGCACAGCGAGTTCAAGTGAGCACGGAAACTGCGCATAGCTGTAGTACGGAAGACAATCAGATAAGTAGTTAGTCTAAAATTTTATAGTTTAACCATAGTTTACAGCCTTATAATCTCTCTAAAGTACAATCTCCGGATAGCCATCACAATTTAGCATTTCACCTAACATATATATACTGCATTTAGCATACACTGACAGTTGCAGTACCAATACTGCAACTAAATAATTGTACATATTGTAAATATTTTCACCTGTATTTCAAACATAGATTTTATAGCCTAAGTGTATTGGATCTGATGATGATCGCTTGACGATCGAAACTGGTCATCCTAGTGTTTTATTAATCTCATGTAATTTATTTCAGGATTAGGGCATAACCCATCTCTTTTGGGTACATTCGTGTTGACCGACTGAAAAGCACTAAACTCTTGTTTAATAAGGCAACACTGAAAATATGGCTTCAAACACCACAATGTTCACGGCTAGTCAGGCAAATCGTGAAGCCAAGAAATTCAAATCACTCAGGCTTAAACTCATGAATTTAGACAAGTCAATTTGGTTCAACAAAAAATGTATAGAACTAAACCTCACCCCTAAATACGTACCAATTAAAACCGTACCGAACACACCAGCCTCGATCATTTCAACTAAACAAGCCAAAGCGGTTTGGATAAAAAACGAATTAAGATTTGCATACATAAGAAAGCAAAAAATTAACCAACAATTATACGACATTCAATTGCAACTAAGTAATTTCTGGAACGCAGCCCAATGGGACAGCTTCACCGAACACCTACATGACACCATCAAAATCAGAGCAACGAGGAAGCATGAAACGCTAGAAAATAAATTAAGAAAACTAGGAGAAACACAGAACCATCAATCGAACGAACAACACACGAATAACAATGAATTCAATTTCCACAGCAGAGTAAACAACAGAACGAACGTAACCTTTTCTCAAGGTGAAATTAATATGTTAGACAAAGGTTTGAAATACAACTGCACAGACGCACACACGAACCACAATATAAAACAGTTAATCACAGATATTGAGATAGCCAGTCATAAGCTCCCAGCAGAAGACAGGGAATTAACCAAAAATCTCGCCACCAACGAAGCCAAAAAAATCCTCAAACGAGAGGGCGATAGCAATAACATTCAAAACAACAAACAAATCAAAGAAATAAAGTCGTTGAAACAAAAAATAAAAGAACATGACTTAATCATCACAAAAGCAGATAAAGGAAACACTACAGTAATTTTGAACAAAACAGAATACATTGAAAAAACAGTCGAATTCCTAAACAACAACGAAATCAAGGAATTAACAAAAGACCCCACCAACAAATTCCAAAAACAAATAAAAAGTGCGCTAAAAGAAACAGAATACATACTGACCAAAGCTGAAAAATCAAAACTAATAAACATGAACCCGAAAATACCGTCATTGAGGGGACAACCAAAAATACACAAAAAGGAATGCCCAATGAGACCAATAGTCAATTGTAGGAATGCCCCTAATTACAAAATCAGCAAAGAGTTACTAAAAATCTTAAAATGCCGTCTTTCCAACGACAAAAACAACTCTGTAAAGAACACAACCGAACTAGTAACAGCATTGAACACCCTACAAATGAAACCTAGCTTCAGGCTAGTATCCTTCGACGTAACTAACATGTACACCAATATTCCGATTATTGAAGCAATCAACACTATCGAAAACAACTTAAAATCCAACAATTCGGTAAAAGAAATTGAAGAGATTGTGAGATTACTGAGGGTCGTTCTCACCCAAAACGTGTTTCAATTCGACAATAAAATATACACACAGAGAGAAGGCCTAGCAATGGGATCGCCACTAAGTGGGTTAATCGCTGACATCTTCATAAATGCACTAGAAAATGCGTTCTTAGAAAAGACTTCAACAAAGGGAATAGTAATATGGAAAAGATACGTAGATGATGTAATTTGCATCTACGATACTGAACTAACAAGCGAAGAAACAATTCTCCAATCCATTAATAGCCTTCACCATTCTATCAAATTCACTAAGGAATCCGAAATAGACCGGAAAATAAATTATCTCGATATAACTATTGAACGTAAAGACAACGACCTTTCATATTCCATATTCCGGAAAGCAACACAAACCTCGCATGCAATCGACAATCAGTCTAATCACCCCAGTACGCACAAACTAGCGGGTTTCAATTCAATGGTGCACAGGGCTTTAAACATACCCATGTCAAAAGACAACTATAATAAGGAAATAAGAACTATTATGCAAATAGCAAAGGAAAACAACTTCTCGCCAAGCAAAATAAATCAAATTATAGCCAAACATAAAAATAAAGATAAAACGATTCCCAAACCGGACAGTAATGAGAAAAAATTTGCGCGTTTCAACTATGTGAATGCGAATACATATAAAATCACTAACCTATTCAAAAAGCAAGGCATAAAGATAGCTTTCACGACGAAAAACACAACCGCTAGGCACCTCCTAAATAGTAATCTAAATAAACGTGACCCGTATTCAAGGTCAGGGGTATATTCTATAACGTGCCAAGACACCGATTGTCAAGCTAATTACATCGGGCAGAGTGGAAGGCGAGTAGACACACGTTATAATGAACATAGAAATGCGATAAGATACGGAACACATTCAGCCGTGTGCGAACATATGTGTGACGCAGGGCATAGCTTTACCAACATAGAGTCGGACCTTAAAATAATCCATCACGAATCGAAAGGCAGAGCTCTTGACATAAAGGAAGCAATCGAGATACACCTAGCCAAACGAAACAATCCCAACAATCTAAATGAACACACGTTCATGGAGAGCTCACCCCTCTTCACGCTACTAAAAAACACACCCTGTCGGAAACAAAACACAATTTAGCGACACAGCCAAGCTAGATAAAAAAGGGGGGGAAATTAGGGGGTTTTTAATAGGTAAATGTTATCTGGATCAGGTGTACGATGTACTTTTCTTCTGCAATAAACCAAGGCCCATATTAGAGGCAGTATTAAAGGTGCCGGGACGTCCTCATAAGACCGTCAACGCTTAGTTCGAATGGGTTATGCTCCACGCGTGGCGAGGACTAATCCACGGTCTTTAATAGTTGTAGATCCACCTCATTCAATAACATACATCTTATCTAGGTTGGCAACACCTCACATAAACACATCGCGATCACTCCCCACAGCACGTAGGGACAGGGGGGGAAGGCAGGGAAAAACCAGTCGTTAAGATAACCACCGCAGTCGACCGCACAGCGAGTTCAAGTGAGCACGGAAACTGCGCATAGCTGTAGTACGGAAGACAATCAGATAAGTAGTTAGTCTAAAATTTTATAGTTTAACCATAGTTTACAGCCTTATAATCTCTCTAAAGTACAATCTCCGGATAGCCATCACAATTTAGCATTTCACCTAACATATATATATACTGCATTTAGCATACACTGACAGTTGCAGTACCAATACTGCAACTAAATAATTGTACATATTGTAAATATTTTCACCTGTATTTCAAACATAGATTTTATAGCCTAAGTGTATTGGATCTGATGATGATCGCTTGACGATCGAAACTGGTCATCCTAGTGTTTTATTAATCTCATGTAATTTATTTCAGGATTAGGGCATAACCCATCTCTTTTGGGTACATTCGTGTTGACCGACTGAAAAGCACTAAACTCTTGTTTAATAAGGCAACACTGAAAATATGGCTTCAAACACCACAATGTTCACGGCTAGTCAGGCAAATCGTGAAGCCAAGAAATTCAAATCACTCAGGCTTAAACTCATGAATTTAGACAAGTCAATTTGGTTCAACAAAAAATGTATAGAACTAAACCTCACCCCTAAATACGTACCAATTAAAACCGTACCGAACACACCAGCCTCGATCATTTCAACTAAACAAGCCAAAGCGGTTTGGATAAAAAACGAATTAAGATTTGCATACATAAGAAAGCAAAAAATTAACCAACAATTATACGACATTCAATTGCAACTAAGTAATTTCTGGAACGCAGCCCAATGGGACAGCTTCACCGAACACCTACATGACACCATCAAAATCAGAGCAACGAGGAAGCATGAAACGCTAGAAAATAAATTAAGAAAACTAGGAGAAACACAGAACCATCAATCGAACGAACAACACACGAATAACAATGAATTCAATTTCCACAGCAGAGTAAACAACAGAACGAACGTAACCTTTTCTCAAGGTGAAATTAATATGTTAGACAAAGGTTTGAAATACAACTGCACAGACGCACACACGAACCACAATATAAAACAGTTAATCACAGATATTGAGATAGCCAGTCATAAGCTCCCAGCAGAAGACAGGGAATTAACCAAAAATCTCGCCACCAACGAAGCCAAAAAAATCCTCAAACGAGAGGGCGATAGCAATAACATTCAAAACAACAAACAAATCAAAGAAATAAAGTCGTTGAAACAAAAAATAAAAGAACATGACTTAATCATCACAAAAGCAGATAAAGGAAACACTACAGTAATTTTGAACAAAACAGAATACATTGAAAAAACAGTCGAATTCCTAAACAACAACGAAATCAAGGAATTAACAAAAGACCCCACCAACAAATTCCAAAAACAAATAAAAAGTGCGCTAAAAGAAACAGAATACATACTGACCAAAGCTGAAAAATCAAAACTAATAAACATGAACCCGAAAATACCGTCATTGAGGGGACAACCAAAAATACACAAAAAGGAATGCCCAATGAGACCAATAGTCAATTGTAGGAATGCCCCTAATTACAAAATCAGCAAAGAGTTACTAAAAATCTTAAAATGCCGTCTTTCCAACGACAAAAACAACTCTGTAAAGAACACAACCGAACTAGTAACAGCATTGAACACCCTACAAATGAAACCTAGCTTCAGGCTAGTATCCTTCGACGTAACTAACATGTACACCAATATTCCGATTATTGAAGCAATCAACACTATCGAAAACTAAAATCCAACAATTCGGTAAAAGAAATTGAAGAGATTGTGAGATTACTGAGGGTCGTTCTCACCCAAAACGTGTTTCAATTCGACAATAAAATATACACACAGAGAGAAGGCCTAGCAATGGGATCGCCACTAAGTGGGTTAATCGCTGACATCTTCATAAATGCACTAGAAAATGCGTTCTTAGAAAAGACTTCAACAAAGGGAATAGTAATATGGAAAAGATACGTAGATGATGTAATTTGCATCTACGATACTGAACTAACAAGCGAAGAAACAATTCTCCAATCCATTAATAGCCTTCACCATTCTATCAAATTCACTAAGGAATCCGAAATAGACCGGAAAATAAATTATCTCGATATAACTATTGAACGTAAAGACAACGACCTTTCATATTCCATATTCCGGAAAGCAACACAAACCTCGCATGCAATCGACAATCAGTCTAATCACCCCAGTACGCACAAACTAGCGGGTTTCAATTCAATGGTGCACAGGGCTTTAAACATACCCATGTCAAAAGACAACTATAATAAGGAAATAAGAACTATTATGCAAATAGCAAAGGAAAACAACTTCTCGCCAAGCAAAATAAATCAAATTATAGCCAAACATAAAAATAAAGATAAAACGATTCCCAAACCGGACAGTAATGAGAAAAAATTTGCGCGTTTCAACTATGTGAATGCGAATACATATAAAATCACTAACCTATTCAAAAAGCAAGGCATAAAGATAGCTTTCACGACGAAAAACACAACCGCTAGGCACCTCCTAAATAGTAATCTAAATAAACGTGACCCGTATTCAAGGTCAGGGGTATATTCTATAACGTGCCAAGACACCGATTGTCAAGCTAATTACATCGGGCAGAGTGGAAGGCGAGTAGACACACGTTATAATGAACATAGAAATGCGATAAGATACGGAACACATTCAGCCGTGTGCGAACATATGTGTGACGCAGGGCATAGCTTTACCAACATAGAGTCGGACCTTAAAATAATCCATCACGAATCGAAAGGCAGAGCTCTTGACATAAAGGAAGCAATCGAGATACACCTAGCCAAACGAAACAATCCCAACAATCTAAATGAACACACGTTCATGGAGAGCTCACCCCTCTTCACGCTACTAAAAAACACACCCTGTCGGAAACAAAACACAATTTAGCGACACAGCCAAGCTAGATAAAAAAGGGGGGGAAATTAGGGGGTTTTTAATAGGTAAATGTTATCTGGATCAGGTGTACGATGTACTTTTCTTCTGCAATAAACCAAGGCCCATATTAGAGGCAGTATTAAAGGTGCCGGGACGTCCTCATAAGACCGTCAACGCTTAGTTCGAATGGGTTATGCTCCACGCGTGGCGAGGACTAATCCACGGTCTTTAATAGTTGTAGATCCACCTCATTCAATAACATACATCTTATCTAGGTTGGCAACACCTCACATAAACACATCGCGATCACTCCCCACAGCACGTAGGGACAGGGGGGGAAGGCAGGGAAAAACCAGTCGTTAAGATAACCACCGCAGTCGACCGCACAGCGAGTTCAAGTGAGCACGGAAACTGCGCATAGCTGTAGTACGGAAGACAATCAGATAAGTAGTTAGTCTAAAATTTTATAGTTTAACCATAGTTTACAGCCTTATAATCTCTCTAAAGTACAATCTCCGGATAGCCATCACAATTTAGCATTTCACCTAACATATATATACTGCATTTAGCATACACTGACAGTTGCAGTACCAATACTGCAACTAAATAATTGTACATATTGTAAATATTTTCACCTGTATTTCAAACATAGATTTTATAGCCTAAGTGTATTGGATCTGATGATGATCGCTTGACGATCGAAACTGGTCATCCTAGTGTTTTATTAATCTCATGTAATTTATTTCAGGATTAGGGCATAACCCATCTCTTTTGGGTACATTCGTGTTGACCGACTGAAAAGCACTAAACTCTTGTTTAATAAGGCAACACTGAAAATATGGCTTCAAACACCACAATGTTCACGGCTAGTCAGGCAAATCGTGAAGCCAAGAAATTCAAATCACTCAGGCTTAAACTCATGAATTTAGACAAGTCAATTTGGTTCAACAAAAAATGTATAGAACTAAACCTCACCCCTAAATACGTACCAATTAAAACCGTACCGAACACACCAGCCTCGATCATTTCAACTAAACAAGCCAAAGCGGTTTGGATAAAAAACGAATTAAGATTTGCATACATAAGAAAGCAAAAAATTAACCAACAATTATACGACATTCAATTGCAACTAAGTAATTTCTGGAACGCAGCCCAATGGGACAGCTTCACCGAACACCTACATGACACCATCAAAATCAGAGCAACGAGGAAGCATGAAACGCTAGAAAATAAATTAAGAAAACTAGGAGAAACACAGAACCATCAATCGAACGAACAACACACGAATAACAATGAATTCAATTTCCACAGCAGAGTAAACAACAGAACGAACGTAACCTTTTCTCAAGGTGAAATTAATATGTTAGACAAAGGTTTGAAATACAACTGCACAGACGCACACACGAACCACAATATAAAACAGTTAATCACAGATATTGAGATAGCCAGTCATAAGCTCCCAGCAGAAGACAGGGAATTAACCAAAAATCTCGCCACCAACGAAGCCAAAAAAATCCTCAAACGAGAGGGCGATAGCAATAACATTCAAAACAACAAACAAATCAAAGAAATAAAGTCGTTGAAACAAAAAATAAAAGAACATGACTTAATCATCACAAAAGCAGATAAAGGAAACACTACAGTAATTTTGAACAAAACAGAATACATTGAAAAAACAGTCGAATTCCTAAACAACAACGAAATCAAGGAATTAACAAAAGACCCCACCAACAAATTCCAAAAACAAATAAAAAGTGCGCTAAAAGAAACAGAATACATACTGACCAAAGCTGAAAAATCAAAACTAATAAACATGAACCCGAAAATACCGTCATTGAGGGGACAACCAAAAATACACAAAAAGGAATGCCCAATGAGACCAATAGTCAATTGTAGGAATGCCCCTAATTACAAAATCAGCAAAGAGTTACTAAAAATCTTAAAATGCCGTCTTTCCAACGACAAAAACAACTCTGTAAAGAACACAACCGAACTAGTAACAGCATTGAACACCCTACAAATGAAACCTAGCTTCAGGCTAGTATCCTTCGACGTAACTAACATGTACACCAATATTCCGATTATTGAAGCAATCAACACTATCGAAAACAACTTAAAATCCAACAATTCGGTAAAAGAAATTGAAGAGATTGTGAGATTACTGAGGGTCGTTCTCACCCAAAACGTGTTTCAATTCGACAATAAAATATACACACAGAGAGAAGGCCTAGCAATGGGATCGCCACTAAGTGGGTTAATCGCTGACATCTTCATAAATGCACTAGAAAATGCGTTCTTAGAAAAGACTTCAACAAAGGGAATAGTAATATGGAAAAGATACGTAGATGATGTAATTTGCATCTACGATACTGAACTAACAAGCGAAGAAACAATTCTCCAATCCATTAATAGCCTTCACCATTCTATCAAATTCACTAAGGAATCCGAAATAGACCGGAAAATAAATTATCTCGATATAACTATTGAACGTAAAGACAACGACCTTTCATATTCCATATTCCGGAAAGCAACACAAACCTCGCATGCAATCGACAATCAGTCTAATCACCCCAGTACGCACAAACTAGCGGGTTTCAATTCAATGGTGCACAGGGCTTTAAACATACCCATGTCAAAAGACAACTATAATAAGGAAATAAGAACTATTATGCAAATAGCAAAGGAAAACAACTTCTCGCCAAGCAAAATAAATCAAATTATAGCCAAACATAAAAATAAAGATAAAACGATTCCCAAACCGGACAGTAATGAGAAAAAATTTGCGCGTTTCAACTATGTGAATGCGAATACATATAAAATCACTAACCTATTCAAAAAGCAAGGCATAAAGATAGCTTTCACGACGAAAAACACAACCGCTAGGCACCTCCTAAATAGTAATCTAAATAAACGTGACCCGTATTCAAGGTCAGGGGTATATTCTATAACGTGCCAAGACACCGATTGTCAAGCTAATTACATCGGGCAGAGTGGAAGGCGAGTAGACACACGTTATAATGAACATAGAAATGCGATAAGATACGGAACACATTCAGCCGTGTGCGAACATATGTGTGACGCAGGGCATAGCTTTACCAACATAGAGTCGGACCTTAAAATAATCCATCACGAATCGAAAGGCAGAGCTCTTGACATAAAGGAAGCAATCGAGATACACCTAGCCAAACGAAACAATCCCAACAATCTAAATGAACACACGTTCATGGAGAGCTCACCCCTCTTCACGCTACTAAAAAACACACCCTGTCGGAAACAAAACACAATTTAGCGACACAGCCAAGCTAGATAAAAAAGGGGGGGAAATTAGGGGGTTTTTAATAGGTAAATGTTATCTGGATCAGGTGTACGATGTACTTTTCTTCTGCAATAAACCAAGGCCCATATTAGAGGCAGTATTAAAGGTGCCGGGACGTCCTCATAAGACCGTCAACGCTTAGTTCGAATGGGTTATGCTCCACGCGTGGCGAGGACTAATCCACGGTCTTTAATAGTTGTAGATCCACCTCATTCAATAACATACATCTTATCTAGGTTGGCAACACCTCACATAAACACATCGCGATCACTCCCCACAGCACGTAGGGACAGGGGGGGAAGGCAGGGAAAAACCAGTCGTTAAGATAACCACCGCAGTCGACCGCACAGCGAGTTCAAGTGAGCACGGAAACTGCGCATAGCTGTAGTACGGAAGACAATCAGATAAGTAGTTAGTCTAAAATTTTATAGTTTAACCATAGTTTACAGCCTTATAATCTCTCTAAAGTACAATCTCCGGATAGCCATCACAATTTAGCATTTCACCTAACATATATATATACTGCATTTAGCATACACTGACAGTTGCAGTACCAATACTGCAACTAAATAATTGTACATATTGTAAATATTTTCACCTGTATTTCAAACATAGATTTTATAGCCTAAGTGTATTGGATCTGATGATGATCGCTTGACGATCGAAACTGGTCATCCTAGTGTTTTATTAATCTCATGTAATTTATTTCAGGATTAGGGCATAACCCATCTCTTTTGGGTACATTCGTGTTGACCGACTGAAAAGCACTAAACTCTTGTTTAATAAGGCAACACTGAAAATATGGCTTCAAACACCACAATGTTCACGGCTAGTCAGGCAAATCGTGAAGCCAAGAAATTCAAATCACTCAGGCTTAAACTCATGAATTTAGACAAGTCAATTTGGTTCAACAAAAAATGTATAGAACTAAACCTCACCCCTAAATACGTACCAATTAAAACCGTACCGAACACACCAGCCTCGATCATTTCAACTAAACAAGCCAAAGCGGTTTGGATAAAAAACGAATTAAGATTTGCATACATAAGAAAGCAAAAAATTAACCAACAATTATACGACATTCAATTGCAACTAAGTAATTTCTGGAACGCAGCCCAATGGGACAGCTTCACCGAACACCTACATGACACCATCAAAATCAGAGCAACGAGGAAGCATGAAACGCTAGAAAATAAATTAAGAAAACTAGGAGAAACACAGAACCATCAATCGAACGAACAACACACGAATAACAATGAATTCAATTTCCACAGCAGAGTAAACAACAGAACGAACGTAACCTTTTCTCAAGGTGAAATTAATATGTTAGACAAAGGTTTGAAATACAACTGCACAGACGCACACACGAACCACAATATAAAACAGTTAATCA
This sequence comes from Meconema thalassinum, assembly GCA_946902985.2. Taxonomy (NCBI): domain Eukaryota; kingdom Metazoa; phylum Arthropoda; class Insecta; order Orthoptera; family Tettigoniidae; genus Meconema; species Meconema thalassinum. The sequence continues at coordinate 16,007 of CAMPQE020000418.1, forward strand.
CAGATATTGAGATAGCCAGTCATAAGCTCCCAGCAGAAGACAGGGAATTAACCAAAAATCTCGCCACCAACGAAGCCAAAAAAATCCTCAAACGAGAGGGCGATAGCAATAACATTCAAAACAACAAACAAATCAAAGAAATAAAGTCGTTGAAACAAAAAATAAAAGAACATGACTTAATCATCACAAAAGCAGATAAAGGAAACACTACAGTAATTTTGAACAAAACAGAATACATTGAAAAAACAGTCGAATTCCTAAACAACAACGAAATCAAGGAATTAACAAAAGACCCCACCAACAAATTCCAAAAACAAATAAAAAGTGCGCTAAAAGAAACAGAATACATACTGACCAAAGCTGAAAAATCAAAACTAATAAACATGAACCCGAAAATACCGTCATTGAGGGGACAACCAAAAATACACAAAAAGGAATGCCCAATGAGACCAATAGTCAATTGTAGGAATGCCCCTAATTACAAAATCAGCAAAGAGTTACTAAAAATCTTAAAATGCCGTCTTTCCAACGACAAAAACAACTCTGTAAAGAACACAACCGAACTAGTAACAGCATTGAACACCCTACAAATGAAACCTAGCTTCAGGCTAGTATCCTTCGACGTAACTAACATGTACACCAATATTCCGATTATTGAAGCAATCAACACTATCGAAAACAACTTAAAATCCAACAATTCGGTAAAAGAAATTGAAGAGATTGTGAGATTACTGAGGGTCGTTCTCACCCAAAACGTGTTTCAATTCGACAATAAAATATACACACAGAGAGAAGGCCTAGCAATGGGATCGCCACTAAGTGGGTTAATCGCTGACATCTTCATAAATGCACTAGAAAATGCGTTCTTAGAAAAGACTTCAACAAAGGGAATAGTAATATGGAAAAGATACGTAGATGATGTAATTTGCATCTACGATACTGAACTAACAAGCGAAGAAACAATTCTCCAATCCATTAATAGCCTTCACCATTCTATCAAATTCACTAAGGAATCCGAAATAGACCGGAAAATAAATTATCTCGATATAACTATTGAACGTAAAGACAACGACCTTTCATATTCCATATTCCGGAAAGCAACACAAACCTCGCATGCAATCGACAATCAGTCTAATCACCCCAGTACGCACAAACTAGCGGGTTTCAATTCAATGGTGCACAGGGCTTTAAACATACCCATGTCAAAAGACAACTATAATAAGGAAATAAGAACTATTATGCAAATAGCAAAGGAAAACAACTTCTCGCCAAGCAAAATAAATCAAATTATAGCCAAACATAAAAATAAAGATAAAACGATTCCCAAACCGGACAGTAATGAGAAAAAATTTGCGCGTTTCAACTATGTGAATGCGAATACATATAAAATCACTAACCTATTCAAAAAGCAAGGCATAAAGATAGCTTTCACGACGAAAAACACAACCGCTAGGCACCTCCTAAATAGTAATCTAAATAAACGTGACCCGTATTCAAGGTCAGGGGTATATTCTATAACGTGCCAAGACACCGATTGTCAAGCTAATTACATCGGGCAGAGTGGAAGGCGAGTAGACACACGTTATAATGAACATAGAAATGCGATAAGATACGGAACACATTCAGCCGTGTGCGAACATATGTGTGACGCAGGGCATAGCTTTACCAACATAGAGTCGGACCTTAAAATAATCCATCACGAATCGAAAGGCAGAGCTCTTGACATAAAGGAAGCAATCGAGATACACCTAGCCAAACGAAACAATCCCAACAATCTAAATGAACACACGTTCATGGAGAGCTCACCCCTCTTCACGCTACTAAAAAACACACCCTGTCGGAAACAAAACACAATTTAGCGACACAGCCAAGCTAGATAAAAAAGGGGGGGAAATTAGGGGGTTTTTAATAGGTAAATGTTATCTGGATCAGGTGTACGATGTACTTTTCTTCTGCAATAAACCAAGGCCCATATTAGAGGCAGTATTAAAGGTGCCGGGACGTCCTCATAAGACCGTCAACGCTTAGTTCGAATGGGTTATGCTCCACGCGTGGCGAGGACTAATCCACGGTCTTTAATAGTTGTAGATCCACCTCATTCAATAACATACATCTTATCTAGGTTGGCAACACCTCACATAAACACATCGCGATCACTCCCCACAGCACGTAGGGACAGGGGGGGAAGGCAGGGAAAAACCAGTCGTTAAGATAACCACCGCAGTCGACCGCACAGCGAGTTCAAGTGAGCACGGAAACTGCGCATAGCTGTAGTACGGAAGACAATCAGATAAGTAGTTAGTCTAAAATTTTATAGTTTAACCATAGTTTACAGCCTTATAATCTCTCTAAAGTACAATCTCCGGATAGCCATCACAATTTAGCATTTCACCTAACATATATATACTGCATTTAGCATACACTGACAGTTGCAGTACCAATACTGCAACTAAATAATTGTACATATTGTAAATATTTTCACCTGTATTTCAAACATAGATTTTATAGCCTAAGTGTATTGGATCTGATGATGATCGCTTGACGATCGAAACTGGTCATCCTAGTGTTTTATTAATCTCATGTAATTTATTTCAGGATTAGGGCATAACCCATCTCTTTTGGGTACATTCGTGTTGACCGACTGAAAAGCACTAAACTCTTGTTTAATAAGGCAACACTGAAAATATGGCTTCAAACACCACAATGTTCACGGCTAGTCAGGCAAATCGTGAAGCCAAGAAATTCAAATCACTCAGGCTTAAACTCATGAATTTAGACAAGTCAATTTGGTTCAACAAAAAATGTATAGAACTAAACCTCACCCCTAAATACGTACCAATTAAAACCGTACCGAACACACCAGCCTCGATCATTTCAACTAAACAAGCCAAAGCGGTTTGGATAAAAAACGAATTAAGATTTGCATACATAAGAAAGCAAAAAATTAACCAACAATTATACGACATTCAATTGCAACTAAGTAATTTCTGGAACGCAGCCCAATGGGACAGCTTCACCGAACACCTACATGACACCATCAAAATCAGAGCAACGAGGAAGCATGAAACGCTAGAAAATAAATTAAGAAAACTAGGAGAAACACAGAACCATCAATCGAACGAACAACACACGAATAACAATGAATTCAATTTCCACAGCAGAGTAAACAACAGAACGAACGTAACCTTTTCTCAAGGTGAAATTAATATGTTAGACAAAGGTTTGAAATACAACTGCACAGACGCACACACGAACCACAATATAAAACAGTTAATCACAGATATTGAGATAGCCAGTCATAAGCTCCCAGCAGAAGACAGGGAATTAACCAAAAATCTCGCCACCAACGAAGCCAAAAAAATCCTCAAACGAGAGGGCGATAGCAATAACATTCAAAACAACAAACAAATCAAAGAAATAAAGTCGTTGAAACAAAAAATAAAAGAACATGACTTAATCATCACAAAAGCAGATAAAGGAAACACTACAGTAATTTTGAACAAAACAGAATACATTGAAAAAACAGTCGAATTCCTAAACAACAACGAAATCAAGGAATTAACAAAAGACCCCACCAACAAATTCCAAAAACAAATAAAAAGTGCGCTAAAAGAAACAGAATACATACTGACCAAAGCTGAAAAATCAAAACTAATAAACATGAACCCGAAAATACCGTCATTGAGGGGACAACCAAAAATACACAAAAAGGAATGCCCAATGAGACCAATAGTCAATTGTAGGAATGCCCCTAATTACAAAATCAGCAAAGAGTTACTAAAAATCTTAAAATGCCGTCTTTCCAACGACAAAAACAACTCTGTAAAGAACACAACCGAACTAGTAACAGCATTGAACACCCTACAAATGAAACCTAGCTTCAGGCTAGTATCCTTCGACGTAACTAACATGTACACCAATATTCCGATTATTGAAGCAATCAACACTATCGAAAACAACTTAAAATCCAACAATTCGGTAAAAGAAATTGAAGAGATTGTGAGATTACTGAGGGTCGTTCTCACCCAAAACGTGTTTCAATTCGACAATAAAATATACACACAGAGAGAAGGCCTAGCAATGGGATCGCCACTAAGTGGGTTAATCGCTGACATCTTCATAAATGCACTAGAAAATGCGTTCTTAGAAAAGACTTCAACAAAGGGAATAGTAATATGGAAAAGATACGTAGATGATGTAATTTGCATCTACGATACTGAACTAACAAGCGAAGAAACAATTCTCCAATCCATTAATAGCCTTCACCATTCTATCAAATTCACTAAGGAATCCGAAATAGACCGGAAAATAAATTATCTCGATATAACTATTGAACGTAAAGACAACGACCTTTCATATTCCATATTCCGGAAAGCAACACAAACCTCGCATGCAATCGACAATCAGTCTAATCACCCCAGTACGCACAAACTAGCGGGTTTCAATTCAATGGTGCACAGGGCTTTAAACATACCCATGTCAAAAGACAACTATAATAAGGAAATAAGAACTATTATGCAAATAGCAAAGGAAAACAACTTCTCGCCAAGCAAAATAAATCAAATTATAGCCAAACATAAAAATAAAGATAAAACGATTCCCAAACCGGACAGTAATGAGAAAAAATTTGCGCGTTTCAACTATGTGAATGCGAATACATATAAAATCACTAACCTATTCAAAAAGCAAGGCATAAAGATAGCTTTCACGACGAAAAACACAACCGCTAGGCACCTCCTAAATAGTAATCTAAATAAACGTGACCCGTATTCAAGGTCAGGGGTATATTCTATAACGTGCCAAGACACCGATTGTCAAGCTAATTACATCGGGCAGAGTGGAAGGCGAGTAGACACACGTTATAATGAACATAGAAATGCGATAAGATACGGAACACATTCAGCCGTGTGCGAACATATGTGTGACGCAGGGCATAGCTTTACCAACATAGAGTCGGACCTTAAAATAATCCATCACGAATCGAAAGGCAGAGCTCTTGACATAAAGGAAGCAATCGAGATACACCTAGCCAAACGAAACAATCCCAACAATCTAAATGAACACACGTTCATGGAGAGCTCACCCCTCTTCACGCTACTAAAAAACACACCCTGTCGGAAACAAAACACAATTTAGCGACACAGCCAAGCTAGATAAAAAAGGGGGGGAAATTAGGGGGTTTTTAATAGGTAAATGTTATCTGGATCAGGTGTACGATGTACTTTTCTTCTGCAATAAACCAAGGCCCATATTAGAGGCAGTATTAAAGGTGCCGGGACGTCCTCATAAGACCGTCAACGCTTAGTTCGAATGGGTTATGCTCCACGCGTGGCGAGGACTAATCCACGGTCTTTAATAGTTGTAGATCCACCTCATTCAATAACATACATCTTATCTAGGTTGGCAACACCTCACATAAACACATCGCGATCACTCCCCACAGCACGTAGGGACAGGGGGGGAAGGCAGGGAAAAACCAGTCGTTAAGATAACCACCGCAGTCGACCGCACAGCGAGTTCAAGTGAGCACGGAAACTGCGCATAGCTGTAGTACGGAAGACAATCAGATAAGTAGTTAGTCTAAAATTTTATAGTTTAACCATAGTTTACAGCCTTATAATCTCTCTAAAGTACAATCTCCGGATAGCCATCACAATTTAGCATTTCACCTAACATATATATATACTGCATTTAGCATACACTGACAGTTGCAGTACCAATACTGCAACTAAATAATTGTACATATTGTAAATATTTTCACCTGTATTTCAAACATAGATTTTATAGCCTAAGTGTATTGGATCTGATGATGATCGCTTGACGATCGAAACTGGTCATCCTAGTGTTTTATTAATCTCATGTAATTTATTTCAGGATTAGGGCATAACCCATCTCTTTTGGGTACATTCGTGTTGACCGACTGAAAAGCACTAAACTCTTGTTTAATAAGGCAACACTGAAAATATGGCTTCAAACACCACAATGTTCACGGCTAGTCAGGCAAATCGTGAAGCCAAGAAATTCAAATCACTCAGGCTTAAACTCATGAATTTAGACAAGTCAATTTGGTTCAACAAAAAATGTATAGAACTAAACCTCACCCCTAAATACGTACCAATTAAAACCGTACCGAACACACCAGCCTCGATCATTTCAACTAAACAAGCCAAAGCGGTTTGGATAAAAAACGAATTAAGATTTGCATACATAAGAAAGCAAAAAATTAACCAACAATTATACGACATTCAATTGCAACTAAGTAATTTCTGGAACGCAGCCCAATGGGACAGCTTCACCGAACACCTACATGACACCATCAAAATCAGAGCAACGAGGAAGCATGAAACGCTAGAAAATAAATTAAGAAAACTAGGAGAAACACAGAACCATCAATCGAACGAACAACACACGAATAACAATGAATTCAATTTCCACAGCAGAGTAAACAACAGAACGAACGTAACCTTTTCTCAAGGTGAAATTAATATGTTAGACAAAGGTTTGAAATACAACTGCACAGACGCACACACGAACCACAATATAAAACAGTTAATCACAGATATTGAGATAGCCAGTCATAAGCTCCCAGCAGAAGACAGGGAATTAACCAAAAATCTCGCCACCAACGAAGCCAAAAAAATCCTCAAACGAGAGGGCGATAGCAATAACATTCAAAACAACAAACAAATCAAAGAAATAAAGTCGTTGAAACAAAAAATAAAAGAACATGACTTAATCATCACAAAAGCAGATAAAGGAAACACTACAGTAATTTTGAACAAAACAGAATACATTGAAAAAACAGTCGAATTCCTAAACAACAACGAAATCAAGGAATTAACAAAAGACCCCACCAACAAATTCCAAAAACAAATAAAAAGTGCGCTAAAAGAAACAGAATACATACTGACCAAAGCTGAAAAATCAAAACTAATAAACATGAACCCGAAAATACCGTCATTGAGGGGACAACCAAAAATACACAAAAAGGAATGCCCAATGAGACCAATAGTCAATTGTAGGAATGCCCCTAATTACAAAATCAGCAAAGAGTTACTAAAAATCTTAAAATGCCGTCTTTCCAACGACAAAAACAACTCTGTAAAGAACACAACCGAACTAGTAACAGCATTGAACACCCTACAAATGAAACCTAGCTTCAGGCTAGTATCCTTCGACGTAACTAACATGTACACCAATATTCCGATTATTGAAGCAATCAACACTATCGAAAACAACTTAAAATCCAACAATTCGGTAAAAGAAATTGAAGAGATTGTGAGATTACTGAGGGTCGTTCTCACCCAAAACGTGTTTCAATTCGACAATAAAATATACACACAGAGAGAAGGCCTAGCAATGGGATCGCCACTAAGTGGGTTAATCGCTGACATCTTCATAAATGCACTAGAAAATGCGTTCTTAGAAAAGACTTCAACAAAGGGAATAGTAATATGGAAAAGATACGTAGATGATGTAATTTGCATCTACGATACTGAACTAACAAGCGAAGAAACAATTCTCCAATCCATTAATAGCCTTCACCATTCTATCAAATTCACTAAGGAATCCGAAATAGACCGGAAAATAAATTATCTCGATATAACTATTGAACGTAAAGACAACGACCTTTCATATTCCATATTCCGGAAAGCAACACAAACCTCGCATGCAATCGACAATCAGTCTAATCACCCCAGTACGCACAAACTAGCGGGTTTCAATTCAATGGTGCACAGGGCTTTAAACATACCCATGTCAAAAGACAACTATAATAAGGAAATAAGAACTATTATGCAAATAGCAAAGGAAAACAACTTCTCGCCAAGCAAAATAAATCAAATTATAGCCAAACATAAAAATAAAGATAAAACGATTCCCAAACCGGACAGTAATGAGAAAAAATTTGCGCGTTTCAACTATGTGAATGCGAATACATATAAAATCACTAACCTATTCAAAAAGCAAGGCATAAAGATAGCTTTCACGACGAAAAACACAACCGCTAGGCACCTCCTAAATAGTAATCTAAATAAACGTGACCCGTATTCAAGGTCAGGGGTATATTCTATGACGTGCCAAGACACCGATTGTCAAGCTAATTACATCGGGCAGAGTGGAAGGCGAGTAGACACACGTTATAATGAACATAGAAATGCGATAAGATACGGAACACATTCAGCCGTGTGCGAACATATGTGTGACGCAGGGCATAGCTTTACCAACATAGAGTCGGACCTTAAAATAATCCATCACGAATCGAAAGGCAGAGCTCTTGACATAAAGGAAGCAATCGAGATACACCTAGCCAAACGAAACAATCCCAACAATCTAAATGAACACACGTTCATGGAGAGCTCACCCCTCTTCACGCTACTAAAAAACACACCCTGTCGGAAACAAAACACAATTTAGCGACACAGCCAAGCTAGATAAAAAAGGGGGGGAAATTAGGGGGTTTTTAATAGGTAAATGTTATCTGGATCAGGTGTACGATGTACTTTTCTTCTGCAATAAACCAAGGCCCATATTAGAGGCAGTATTAAAGGTGCCGGGACGTCCTCATAAGACCGTCAACGCTTAGTTCGAATGGGTTATGCTCCACGCGTGGCGAGGACTAATCCACGGTCTTTAATAGTTGTAGATCCACCTCATTCAATAACATACATCTTATCTAGGTTGGCAACACCTCACATAAACACATCGCGATCACTCCCCACAGCACGTAGGGACAGGGGGGGAAGGCAGGGAAAAACCAGTCGTTAAGATAACCACCGCAGTCGACCGCACAGCGAGTTCAAGTGAGCACGGAAACTGCGCATAGCTGTAGTACGGAAGACAATCAGATAAGTAGTTAGTCTAAAATTTTATAGTTTAACCATAGTTTACAGCCTTATAATCTCTCTAAAGTACAATCTCCGGATAGCCATCACAATTTAGCATTTCACCTAACATATATATACTGCATTTAGCATACACTGACAGTTGCAGTACCAATACTGCAACTAAATAATTGTACATATTGTAAATATTTTCACCTGTATTTCAAACATAGATTTTATAGCCTAAGTGTATTGGATCTGATGATGATCGCTTGACGATCGAAACTGGTCATCCTAGTGTTTTATTAATCTCATGTAATTTATTTCAGGATTAGGGCATAACCCATCTCTTTTGGGTACATTCGTGTTGACCGACTGAAAAGCACTAAACTCTTGTTTAATAAGGCAACACTGAAAATATGGCTTCAAACACCACAATGTTCACGGCTAGTCAGGCAAATCGTGAAGCCAAGAAATTCAAATCACTCAGGCTTAAACTCATGAATTTAGACAAGTCAATTTGGTTCAACAAAAAATGTATAGAACTAAACCTCACCCCTAAATACGTACCAATTAAAACCGTACCGAACACACCAGCCTCGATCATTTCAACTAAACAAGCCAAAGCGGTTTGGATAAAAAACGAATTAAGATTTGCATACATAAGAAAGCAAAAAATTAACCAACAATTATACGACATTCAATTGCAACTAAGTAATTTCTGGAACGCAGCCCAATGGGACAGCTTCACCGAACACCTACATGACACCATCAAAATCAGAGCAACGAGGAAGCATGAAACGCTAGAAAATAAATTAAGAAAACTAGGAGAAACACAGAACCATCAATCGAACGAACAACACACGAATAACAATGAATTCAATTTCCACAGCAGAGTAAACAACAGAACGAACGTAACCTTTTCTCAAGGTGAAATTAATATGTTAGACAAAGGTTTGAAATACAACTGCACAGACGCACACACGAACCACAATATAAAACAGTTAATCACAGATATTGAGATAGCCAGTCATAAGCTCCCAGCAGAAGACAGGGAATTAACCAAAAATCTCGCCACCAACGAAGCCAAAAAAATCCTCAAACGAGAGGGCGATAGCAATAACATTCAAAACAACAAACAAATCAAAGAAATAAAGTCGTTGAAACAAAAAATAAAAGAACATGACTTAATCATCACAAAAGCAGATAAAGGAAACACTACAGTAATTTTGAACAAAACAGAATACATTGAAAAAACAGTCGAATTCCTAAACAACAACGAAATCAAGGAATTAACAAAAGACCCCACCAACAAATTCCAAAAACAAATAAAAAGTGCGCTAAAAGAAACAGAATACATACTGACCAAAGCTGAAAAATCAAAACTAATAAACATGAACCCGAAAATACCGTCATTGAGGGGACAACCAAAAATACACAAAAAGGAATGCCCAATGAGACCAATAGTCAATTGTAGGAATGCCCCTAATTACAAAATCAGCAAAGAGTTACTAAAAATCTTAAAATGCCGTCTTTCCAACGACAAAAACAACTCTGTAAAGAACACAACCGAACTAGTAACAGCATTGAACACCCTACAAATGAAACCTAGCTTCAGGCTAGTATCCTTCGACGTAACTAACATGTACACCAATATTCCGATTATTGAAGCAATCAACACTATCGAAAACAACTTAAAATCCAACAATTCGGTAAAAGAAATTGAAGAGATTGTGAGATTACTGAGGGTCGTTCTCACCCAAAACGTGTTTCAATTCGACAATAAAATATACACACAGAGAGAAGGCCTAGCAATGGGATCGCCACTAAGTGGGTTAATCGCTGACATCTTCATAAATGCACTAGAAAATGCGTTCTTAGAAAAGACTTCAACAAAGGGAATAGTAATATGGAAAAGATACGTAGATGATGTAATTTGCATCTACGATACTGAACTAACAAGCGAAGAAACAATTCTCCAATCCATTAATAGCCTTCACCATTCTATCAAATTCACTAAGGAATCCGAAATAGACCGGAAAATAAATTATCTCGATATAACTATTGAACGTAAAGACAACGACCTTTCATATTCCATATTCCGGAAAGCAACACAAACCTCGCATGCAATCGACAATCAGTCTAATCACCCCAGTACGCACAAACTAGCGGGTTTCAATTCAATGGTGCACAGGGCTTTAAACATACCCATGTCAAAAGACAACTATAATAAGGAAATAAGAACTATTATGCAAATAGCAAAGGAAAACAACTTCTCGCCAAGCAAAATAAATCAAATTATAGCCAAACATAAAAATAAAGATAAAACGATTCCCAAACCGGACAGTAATGAGAAAAAATTTGCGCGTTTCAACTATGTGAATGCGAATACATATAAAATCACTAACCTATTCAAAAAGCAAGGCATAAAGATAGCTTTCACGACGAAAAACACAACCGCTAGGCACCTCCTAAATAGTAATCTAAATAAACGTGACCCGTATTCAAGGTCAGGGGTATATTCTATAACGTGCCAAGACACCGATTGTCAAGCTAATTACATCGGGCAGAGTGGAAGGCGAGTAGACACACGTTATAATGAACATAGAAATGCGATAAGATACGGAACACATTCAGCCGTGTGCGAACATATGTGTGACGCAGGGCATAGCTTTACCAACATAGAGTCGGACCTTAAAATAATCCATCACGAATCGAAAGGCAGAGCTCTTTACATAAAGGAAGCAATCGAGATACACCTAGCCAAACGAAACAATCCCAACAATCTAAATGAACACACGTTCATGGAGAGCTCACCCCTCTTCACGCTACTAAAAAACACACCCTGTCGGAAACAAAACACAATTTAGCGACACAGCCAAGCTAGATAAAAAAAGGGGGGGAAATTAGGGGGTTTTTAATAGGTAAATGTTATCTGGATCAGGTGTACGATGTACTTTTCTTCTGCAATAAACCAAGGCCCATATTAGAGGCAGTATTAAAGGTGCCGGGACGTCCTCATAAGACCGTCAACGCTTAGTTCGAATGGGTTTTTCTCCACGCGTGGCGAGGACTAATCCACGGTCTTTAATAGTTGTAGATCCACCTCATTCAATAACATACATCTTATCTAGGTTGGCAACACCTCACATAAACACATCGCGATCACTCCCCACAGCACGTAGGGACAGGGGGGGAAGGCAGGGAAAAACCAGTCGTTAAGATAACCACCGCAGTCGACCGCACAGCGAGTTCAAGTGAGCACGGAAACTGCGCATAGCTGTAGTACGGAAGACAATCAGATAAGTAGTTAGTCTAAAATTTTATAGTTTAACCATAGTTTACAGCCTTATAATCTCTCTAAAGTACAATCTCCGGATAGCCATCACAATTTAGCATTTCACCTAACATATATATACTGCATTTAGCATACACTGACAGTTGCAGTACCAATACTGCAACTAAATAATTGTACATATTGTAAATATTTTCACCTGTATTTCAAACATAGATTTTATAGCCTAAGTGTATTGGATCTGATGATGATCGCTTGACGATCGAAACTGGTCATCCTAGTGTTTTATTAATCTCATGTAATTTATTTCAGGATTAGGGCATAACCCATCTCTTTTGGGTACATTCGTGTTGACCGACTGAAAAGCACTAAACTCTTGTTTAATAAGGCAACACTGAAAATATGGCTTCAAACACCACAACAATCTTCCATCA
>CAMPQE020000419.1:0-168636 GCA_946902985.2 Meconema thalassinum
CAGAATTTAGCAACAACCCATTTAATGAACAATACTCCTCTAGACGCCAAAGTTCTTCCTGAAGAAGTATACAGTCCTGAAGAGATTGAACTTTCATAAAAAAACTTTGTATAATCGGCTAGCAGGAGGATTTTGGCATGTTTGAAAACTGTATTGATAGCATTAATAAAGATTAGAAGTAACAAAGGAGAAAGATGGGCACCTTGCGGAACACCAGAAGAGACATTGAAATTGAGTATTTTGACAATCTGAGTTCTGCCTTCTAAATATCAGGACAGCCGTGATATTGGTGGGTTTTGTATACCTTGTAATTTTGAAAGAAAAATTTTATAGTCGAGAGATTCGAAGGCTTTGGCTAGATCAGTGTAGATGCAGTCCACTTGAATGTGCTCTTCTACTGCTTTCAGTATGTACTCCAAATAAACTAGGAGATTTGTACATGTTGAACGACCTGGCATAAAGCCATGCTGTTGTTCAGTTATGTAGGAGGAAAATTGGGGTGAAGTTTTGTCAGTAATTATAGATTTAATAATTTGGGTGTGAACGACTATTTACAAACAACTCTATAATTTTTAGCCTATTTTCAATTTTGAAAAAAAAAAAAAAAAAAGGCTTATGAGATCACCTTTTGTCCTTGTGTGTGTGTGTGCGTGTGCGTGTGTGTGTGTGTGTGTGTGTGTGTGTGAGAGAGAGAGGTGTGTGTGTCCCAATAATAACTTCTAAACGGCTGGAGCGATTTCAATGTAACTTGGTAAGTTCATAGCACTATTCCGGACAACCCCGACCGTGCCCTTCAAATGTTGTTACGTCTTACCAATCCAACATGGCGGCTGTGCGAAATATATCACCAGCATTCAATATCTCCGAAACTATTCCCGATATCACCCTGGATTTTTTAAGGTGATAAAGAAAACCACTAGAAGTTCACCCATGTGACCTTTGAAAAACTGGTAACTAAAAACCAACATGGCGGCCACGCGAATTTGCGACATTTAAATAGACGTTTCTCGCGATTTAACCAACCAAACGCAATAAAACTTGATACAGTATATGTTTATGGACATTGTAATGCATCGACATCTAACTTCGTTCAATTGTTTACATAACCACAAGATGGCGGATGTGCGAAATATTTCACCGGCATTCTATATCTCTGAAACTATTAGAGGTATCACCCTGAAATTTTGTACGGAGATAAAGGGCACTACTGGAAGTTCATCTATATGACTTTCAAAAACCGGTTAACTACAAAACGAACATGGCGTCTAATCGAATTCGAAAATTTTAAATAGAACTTTCTCGCGATTTAAAGTTCCAAACAAAATGAAATCTGGTACAGGAAGTGTTTATACACATTGTAATGCACTGGTATCTAATTTAGTTCAATTGTTTACATAACCTCAAGATGGCGGCTGTGCAAATTTTAAAATTAAGTTTTTATTTCTTGTGTCGTAATCAGGCGATTGAAGTGAAAGTTTGAATAATGAACCTACGCAATAATTTTTATTTAATGGTACATGACTCTATGGCCTATACATTTAACAATCCAACATGGCGACCATCCGAAATATTTAGACGGCTCTGAATATCTTCGAATCTATTATAGCAATCAAACTGGATTTTTTTATGTTCATAGGGGCTATGAACTCAAGTTCACCTATAGGACTTTAAATAACCTGGTGATCACAAATCCAACATGGCGGCGACGCGAATTATAAATATTCACTTGAACGTTTCTCGCAATTCAACCATCCAAGTGCAGTGATACTTGGTACAGTAAATCCTTATACGAATGTTAATCTACTGGCATCTAATTTATTTCAATTGTTTTCATAACCACAAGATGGCAGCTGTGCGAAATTTTAAAATCTCCTTGTTACTTCTTGTGTCCTAATGATGCGAATGAAGTTTGAATGCTACACGTACACAATAATCTTCATGTAACAGTACATAACTCTAGGACCTACATATATAAAATCCAACATGGCGACCATCCGAAGTATTTAGTCGGTTCTCAATAACTACGAATCTATTACAGCAATCAAACTGAAATTTTGTATGCTGATGGTGGCAATTAACATAAGTAGGATATTTGAAAATAGGCTGTATAGTTCTTCACGGAACTACTTGTTAACATTGGATTTGTCACCACATTTCAAGACAGGAATTACATAGCTACTCTTTCATCTATCAGGGAATTTACCAGTTCCACGAAAGAGGTTAAATAAGTTGAATAATGGTTCTGTTGTAATGAATCGACAAGATTTTAATAGAATTGGTGGGAGACCATGATGACCAAATGATTTTTTATTTGAGAGTTTCTCTAATTTGTTATAAATATCACTCTTTTCTGCCCGGCAGGTGGAGACATTAATAGACAAAGGAGTTTCAAATCTTGCGGTGTTAACTATTGGGTCCTTATAGACTGAGGAGAAATGTTTTGCAAAAGATTGACAATACCTGGTCCATCACTTTCGTTCACATAGTCAAGATAAACTGTACCAGGAATACCTTTATCATTCTTTTTTGTCTTGAAATGCTCAAAAGCTTTTTGTGTCGCTGTATAGATTAGATCTAATTTTGTTTAAATATTCAGCATAACATAGTTTAGACAAGTGTTTACATTTGGCTCTAAGCTCTGAGAAAGCATAATAATCATGAGTGCTTCCCGACGTTTTGTAAATGGCATGGGTCGCTTTCTTCTGTAAGACACTGGCTCTTAGTTAACTACTACACTTTGGGAAACATGGGTCCTTATAATAAGCAAGAGGAACAAATCTATCAATGCCTTCATATAGAATAGAGTAAAAGATGCTTACAGCAGAATTTATGTCTTGTTCTTTCAATGCAGAGCTCCAGTTTATCATAGATAAGTAGTTATTGAGACCGATATAATTTCCTTTATCAAAATTGTGATAACTCTAATTGCTTTAAAGAGGTTGATGATCAACTGCCAACTTAAAATCAATATTAAGAGGAGGGTGGTACTTATCCTCTGGAATTAGAACATCTAAGCTAGAGGTAACAGTCATGGAAAAATTGGAGAATATTAAATCTAGATTACGGTTAAGAATATTTGGAATGTTATTAAACTGATATAAGGTAGGATAGCAAAGGGTGTCAATAATTTGTTTTGATTTGTCAGTGTTTTGGAACTGATTAAAAGAGTCTACTATGTCGTTCTTTGGACCCTAAATGGCGGCCGCTGGCTGGAGGGCCATCATGTGGTGTTTGGACTCTGTGACAAAAGACTGTGTGTTGTTGTTCGTTGTTCTATGTTTTGAATATGTATGTTGTATAGTTGTGTAGTGAAAGAAATAGTTAAATAAATAATGGTAACCACTAATTCCGTGAATTATTCCCTTAACAAAGCATATGGTGACCCCGACGTGATTTAATACGTAAATTACGAGAAGTTACGGCAAGATACGTAAGATTTCTTTGTAAGTGAAACTCTTGGTATAGCCTAACCTACAAGACAATGGAAAAGCTTGTGAAACAACGTAAGCCAATTCGAGCGTCCTACACAAAGACCTATAATGAGGTAATGCGTAATTTAACCAGCGAAATAGTTGAGCTGGAATCGGCACAGAATATGCTGATGAAATTGGAGAGGTTAAGTGCTTAACTTGCTCCATAGGATGAAAAAATACTGGAACTAGTACCGAAGTTGCTGTTGCAGGAAAGTTGGCAGAAGAAAATGAGCTGGGATGAAGAAATGGAGGATGACATGAGGAAGAAGTTTGAAATTTGGCATTAAGAACTTGAGGTATTGCCTGATATTAAAATTCCCTGACAAATGGCACGCTGCAAGACACAGGAATCTTGGAGCCTTCATACGTTCTGCGACGCAAGAGGAGTAGCATATTATGCTGCGGTTGTTTCTTCGTTCCGAAGATGGAAAGGACACAAATATAACGCTTCTACAAGCAAAGTCATTGGAGCTCGCCTTGCATTTTCCATAAAGGCAAGTTTAGGAATAGCAGAGCTTTCAACATATTATTGGACAGACTCCACAACAGCTCTCTGCTGGATCAAGAGGAAGGAAGTCTGGGGAACTTTTGCAGCAAATCGGGTGAAGGAAATTAAAGAGTTGTCTAACCCTGATAGCTGGAATCATGTATGTGGAGTGAATAACCCAGCTGACCTATCTTCTTGGGATTGTTCTGCTTCCAAAGTCATGACGTCGAAATGGTGGGAGGGCCCTCATTGGCTGAGATCTCCCAGTTCGGAATGGCCTCTCGACAACGTCTTGCCTGATGAAGAAAGGATAAATGAAGAGAAAAGGAAAGGAATTTCAACCGTAGACCTAGTTTCTGTGGAACCAGAAGAAAAGTGGTATCTGAAATACTTTTTCAAGTACTCAAAAGTTGTCAGGATGACAGCCTGGATTCTACGATTCATCCACAACACAGCAAAAGGGTGCGAAGTACGTATTTCAAAGGAACTCCAAGTCGAAGAATTGCAGGTAGCTGAAAGGAGACTGTTGAAGATCGTTACGCAAGAGATGCTCGCCGAAAAGGAGCAGTCCTTCAAAAATCTGAACGTGTTTGAAGATGAAAGAGGATTACTTCGAGTAAAAGCGAGGTTAATGAGACCGGACGATGAATTATTCCTCACTCCAATTCTGCTACCAGCTAAACACCGGCTAGTTCACATGATGATCATGGAGAAACATCTAGAAATGTCTCATGCTGGAGTACAAGCAGGCCCGACGAGAGGGGGGGGGGACAAGCAGGGCTGGTGCCCCGGGGCCCGACCCTCCCAAGGGGGCCCGGCGTTCTAGGAGGAGAGGCCCGATCGGGCATTGGATCATTATAGCCTTTATGTGACTTGAATTTGCTATTGCTATAATTTGGTGAATGCAATGAACTGTCTTGGTACAATGTTACAAGGATTGCAAACATATCCTGTCAAGAGGACAATATTTTCCTTCGCAAAGCGCTTGTGGGAAGAACGACTGTCTCAGAGCGGTCAACATAGGCGATGGGGCTTCCCTAGGTATTGTTCTCAGAATATACCGGAAGAAAGAGCATTCCATTATTCTAAATTTAGCTCGGGCGAGTTTATGACTTATGCACCAAGCTTTCATATAACTTTTTCATCCCATCACTTCAATTTCGCCAAGGCTATCCTGGTGTGGTTGATCAAACAACTCAAGAGTTTCAAGTTCGAGTTTGGTGCGACACGTTGAGCTTAGATTTTGAGGTGAAATGAATATAACGAGTGTGTTGTCTCGTTAGAAAAGGCTTTTGATAACGTTGATTGGACTGAATTGTTTGACATATTGAAAACGATTGGAATCAAGTACAGGGATAAGAGGGTGATCTACAATCTATACAGAGACCAGACAGTAGTCATTCGAGCTGAAGGACGTGAGAGAGAAGCTGATATTCAGAAAGATGTAAGGCAAGGCTGCAACTTATCACCCATACTTTTCAATCTTTACATTGAACAAGCAATGAAGGGAATTGGAGACAAATTTTAAGTGGGAGTGAAGATTCAAGGAGAAATAATTTCAACTCTGAGATTTGCTGATGACATCGTCATCTTGGCTAACACGCCTGAGGAGTTGAATGGTATGGACTCCGTCTTGAGGAAAGAATTCGTGATGAAATTTAATATAAAACAAAAATCTTGGAATGCAGCCGAAATAAATCAGAAACCTCTATGGACATCGAATTGACAGGTGAAAAACTAAAGGAAGTAGGAGACTTCTGTTACTTAGGAAGCGAAATAATCAGTGATGGACGAAGCAAAGAGGATATAAAAAGTAGGTTAGCTCAGGCAAGGGAAGCATTTCTACAGAAAAGGAATCTGTTGACGTCGAATATAGATTTAGGTGTTAGGAAGTCATTTTTGAAGGCCTTTGTCTGGAGCGTGGTGCTCTATGGAAGTGAAACTTGGACTATTGGAGCAGCAGAAAATAGGAGAATTGAAGCGTTTGAAATGCGATGTTACAGGAGAATGATGATCAGATGGGTAGATAGGGTTACAAGCGAAGAGGTATTAAGACTAGTGGGAGAGGAGAGATGTTTCTGGCGACTGCTAATGAAGAGAAGAGATAGGTTGGTAGGACACTTACTAAGACACCCAGGAATAGCAAGCTTAGTTATGGAAGGAAGGGTCGAGGACAAGAATTGTAGGGGTAGACCAAGGTTAGAATATGTTAAACAGATTGCCTCGGACGTAGGGTGTGGTAGCTATGTAGAGATGAAACGATTAGCTCAGGACAGGGAGGCGAGGAGAGCTGCATCAAACCAGTCAAAAGACTGAAGACTCAAACAACAACAACAACAAGACGTATTGTATGCCGTAAAGGCAGGTAGGTAAAATAGTTTTTTAAAGGAGCGTTGACACAATAATTCACTTTCGCACTATGTGGAAACGATTGATGCTGGCTTAATATCTTGCGAAAGGGTGGGATGTTTCTATTGTCAGGCATAGATAGAAAAAATACATGCAATATTGTTGATCTTCTCGTATAGTTGAGTAATATGTAGATACAGTATATTGAAAGTTTATATTCACTTTTTCTTTCCTTGTGAAAAACACACTCAGGATAGCCGCTGTTTGCGCGATCTGTAGTTCCCCATCATGGTCATTGGTGAGCCATATAACACGCGCGGCTACACCGTGTGTTCTTACTTGAAGAGACCTTTTACTTCAATATCGATGTGTCATTTCTATAGCCCCTGGGACAATTTTTTACTCCAAACTATCACAAATACAAACACCCAAATGGCTTATAACTCACTAATTTGGACCTAAGTTTTGCAAAATTTTCCGGAGGAGGATTCTCGGACACCCTCTGACCTTGGGGATATTGCATATCCCCAGACCCCAGGGTGTTCGTTCCTCCCATAATCTTGGCTTATATCCGCCCCTGAATATCTCTAGTCATACATAGGATTAAGAGGATCTTTAGGAGAACTCTGGCTCTAGATTTGCTTACTGCCTAGGCAATATTAAGTTATAAGAAATCTACGGTACAGGCTGCAAATTACAAAATTATAGTTCAAATTCACATTCTCTTCCCTTGCGAAAACACTTATTGATATGGCATCTGCAATCTACTGCTAGCACATGAACTTGACTTACCTGTGCTTGATTATGAAAATATATTTGGCTTCTTTTTTATTAATGTAATAACATGTGTGATCGCCGTTCAACCAAAACACACATCAGTGTTAGGCCTTGACCCAAGGGCAGCAATTCTTATGAATTTCAACTTGAAAATACTATATGTGAAAACTATTTTAAAAATGTCTACACTTTATTTGTATCTGCCAGCGAGCTCTTGGTGCAAAAAGAGGCGCAGTATCAATTTGAACAAATATAGGACGCTTATAAATTAATTTTACAGAATTTGGGTATGGGGCCCGGGAGACTACATCCCCAGGGCCCGTCGCCACTCTCCACGGCCCTGAGTACAAGTTCTTCTCTGCACTTTGCGAGAACGGTTTTCGATTGTTAATGGTAGAAGGACAGTAAGAAAGGTGATTTATGGTTGTGTCAGGTGCAGAAGACACCAAGCAAAGGGAATTACCATCGAAGTTGCACCTTTACCGGAGGATCGGATTAGAGACGCTTCTGTCTTTGAAATTGTAGGAGTTGATCTGGCTGGCCCGTTATACCTCAGAGGAGGTAAAAAGGTCTGGGTGGTGCTATTCACATGTGCGGTTTTCAGAGCTGTGCATTTTGAACTCGTTAGGACCCTATCTACTCCAGTGTATCTGCAAGCATTGAGGAGATTCGTCGCTCGAAGAGGAAGACTAAACATCATTTACAGTGATAATGGGACAAATATTGTAGGAGCAGAAAATGCTTTCAGTGAAGTTGACTGGACCCAAATAAATGTTGAGGCTACGTGCATGAGAATTGTTTGGAAATTCAATCCTACCACTGCTGCATGGTGGGGCGGGTTTTGGGAGCGTATTGTTCAAATGCTGAAGACGTTGTTGCGACGAGTATTGGCTCGTTCCTCCTTAGACTATGAAGAACTATTTACAGTTCTGTTGGACGCAGAGGCAGTCATCAATTCTCGGCCTTTGGCTTATTTGTCTGAAGATAGTGATGATTTGGTAGCGTTGACACCTGCAATGTTTCTTCAGGACATTCCGAGGGTGGGAGTACCCGATATTGATCACATTGATCAGCTAAACCATGGAAAATGTTCAGGCACATGCAGCATTTGAGGGCAGATTTGCGAAAAAGATTCAGAATAGAGTACCCAGGGCAACTTAAACCGGGAAAAGGCAAAGCAAACTCACATCGAGAATTGAAGGTGGGAGAAGTAGTGATCCTTGGAAGTGACAGTGCACGTAGAATGGACTGGCCTTTAGGAAGGATGGTTTCAGTACATCCCGGAAAAGACAATGTCGTCAGAGTGGTCAAGGTGAAGACTACAACTGGAGAGCTGAAGCGGCCTGTGCAGAACATCTATCCTCTAGAAGCGACTCACTGAGTGGCAGTGTGAAGAAGAGGTCTTGGATGAAGACCCTGGTGTTCCTGTTTCGAGCTCTGATGTTCCTGTCTCGCCCCCTGGTGTTCCACATTTGTGTTCGACAAGGTATGGGAGGAAGATACGAATTCCATCCCGCCTCAATTTGTAAATTTTCCTTGATCTGTCATATTTGAAGTACAGTGGTTTTAATCATAGTATGATAAGAAGGTGGGAGGATGTTTTGGAACTGATTAAAAGAGTCTACTATGTCGTTTTTGGACCCTAAATGGCGGCCGCTGGCTGGAGGGCCATCTTGCGGTGTTTGGACTCTGTGACAAAAGACTGTGTGTTGTTGTTCGTTGTTCTATGTTTTGAATATGTCTGTTGTATAGTTGTGTAGTGAAAGAAATAGTTAAATAAATAATGGTTAACACCTTAACAAAACAGTCAGTATTAATTCCGGATGGGAGGAACCCCATACAGTCTTCATTTGATTGGAACCATGTTATATTCGGGAGATTGTAATCGCCCATTAACAGAAAATGGCATTTTTCATTTCGAGGGTCCAATATGTCTTCAACTGTAATGGTATTCTCTATGTACTTTTGTAATTCTAAGCTTGGAGATAGGTATACAGAGCCTAGAATGAATGTTTGGTCATGAATTTGGACTTCAACAAAGACTTGTTCAACAGATATAAATTTTAGGGCTATTAGTTTAGATTTATGAGTTTTCCTGATTGCAATTTGCCACATTAATTGATTGAGAAAGAACAGTTAATTTTGATCTTAGTTCATTTACATTTTGATAGTAACCACTGAATTTAATATCTTTAGATGAAGAACTATTCCTTTGTGTTGTATTGCTTATTTGGTGAGTGGGCAAAACTATAAAAAAATCTTCATTTCGGGTGGCTGTCTTTTTCCTTCTGCAGGACATGCGAACCGAGCTACAACCTGCTTGTGCATTTGTTGACATGTCGATGTCATTCATTGTATCAGAGATCATTACTTGACTTCCTGATTCACGTTGGAAGGTGAGATCACTTTCCAGGTTAATGCATTTCTCTGCGTTCTCATTACTGTCCAAGCTTTGTTTAAACTGTTCCCTTGGAATGTAAGGTAGAGTGCACCCAATCAGCTAATATGCTACTTAACTCAGATTTCCCCCTAGAGTTTAAATGGAGCCCATGCCTAGTGTAAGGATTCCTAGGTAATTTAATTACAAGAAATGTACAGTTAGGATGATACTTGGTCAATATTTGAAGTTTTTTGTTTGTCTTCGTAATTTCAGAGTTTACACCTGACTTTGGTATTAAGTCATACCTGTGTGGAAGGCCAATCACAGCAACGTTTGTTCCTGATTGGGTTGGCAGTACATTTCGTAGAGTTTGAACTGCTTCACTTGCCTCATTCTTGTACACGTTGTTGACTCCACCCACTGCCATCGTAATGTACAGGCCATCATTCAGCGTCTCTTCACGATTGATCAGCTGATCGGTAGGGGGTAGAGATGGCGACCATTTTACTTTGTGGTGTGTTGTTTATATCTTTTATGAATGAGTATCCGCGTGAAAACTTGAGAACGCTTCTACTTACGTCATCTAGAATGAGGATGATTTATTTTCTGAAACAAATGTTCATTTTGTAGGTAGGTTATTGTATCTACGCAAATTTTGCGTTGCATGTTTGTCATCACACAGAAGGTTGTGTTTTAGTTAGGACCTCTATATCACTTATTATTTCGACTCATACAAGGTTTTTTGGATGGTAGTAAAATGTTGTTAGGTCAGGAAACCTCCTTCCCAGGTCGCAGGTATGTCAAAAGTTTGTTTATAACAACTACCGGTATTATGAAAGAAATGAAAATGTGGCTTGCTTCTTCTTCCCCACCACGACAATTTAAGAAAGCAATGCATACACAACATTCCTAGAAATTATTTGTACATTACGGGGAATACAAGAGTGTGTGTTAACATTTCCCTGAAAGTAAGATACCATTCTTTGGGAGAGAAGAGCTAATCGCCTTAATGGTAGGTTGTTAGTTAATATGGTTTCAATTATTGTAAGAAGTTCCCAAACTTCAGCCCATGCCAGGACTGCAAACATTTCTAATATCATAATGCTGCGGTTAAGTTACTTACCGTATGTAAATCAGAGAAGCGATATCCAGTATTCAGTATCTACTGAAGTCAGTCCATGTTACATTATTTGTGAGAATGCTCTCTCGATCAAGCTCAAGTGAATATGGTAATGTTTTCGTGGCAGCATTTGAGTAGGCTACTGTATTTACATTAATGGGATTGTTAGCACCTGGTGTATGTACTGTAGGTTATTGATACCTGATTTCAAAATTACAACCCATTGTAAATTCCTGATGCAAGAAACAAGTTAGATTGAGTCATAGAAATTAAGTGCTGTTAGGATAGGCCATGTTTAAGTCACCTTGAGGGTGGCCTGTGCATTAATAACAGTTAGAGCTAGGTTACATTGTGCTTTGTCATCCACGAGCAGTTTAGGACGAGATCTGTTGAAGAGCCAAGAGTGATGTGGGTTTTTCTCAGGCATCTACCATAAACCTTTTCAAAGCAGTGAACAACGAGAAAATGACCAAGAATAGATCTTATTCTCGACGTCAAAATACTGCAATTTAGCCCTGTTTGTGTGTTTCAACGTCCTAGTAAATGTACCGGCAATGTACCATTTTGTTCACTCTCAAAATGAAAGCTACATCGGCCGGATTCGAACAAGCGGAGCGATAATTAGGCGTATGTAGTGGTAACGGATGGAAGTGCCAATCAGCCCTAAATAGCATTGCTATTTTTCTACGTCTTGAAGCGAGAGCGTAATTTATATTAGGTTTGAAGTGACTGCGTGTGAAGGGAGCTATCTGACTTGCTGCTGCGACTATAACGACCCTAAGCGTGACGTCACAGTAGGAGCCTTACGGCCTGTACTTTACGATGGCAGTGCTCCACCCCATATAACAAGACAGTCCTCACTGGTTAAATTACATATAACGTTTTTGCATCCTTCCAAAATACCATCTATTTTTGCACCAGGTCGTGTGATGCCCAGAACTTGACATTTGTTGCTGTCAGTGTTCATATTAAGCTTCGGAGCAAGGGCCTTTTCGTGGCTGTCACTTAGGATAATTAACTTCGATTTCTGTGGAAGTTTGAAGGATTGCTTGGTTCCTATAATTGTAGGAGTTTGTATGACTTGTGGCGTATTGCCACGCCTTCCCCTTGCGACTTCTGACCATGTTCTTTGTCACAATTTTGTTTCTCATCGATGGGCTGTTTCTCTCGAGGTAATTGTTCCTCTATTTCGTTTCCAGTTTTTCTAGTCTCATCTTTTCTCTGAGTAATGTGGTCTGCTTCCATTACTTTCTCCTTTCTGATTTCCTCATTTCCTGTTTGACATTTCGTTTATTCATCTTTTATCATTGATTTGAGGTTACATGTCAGGTTTTCGATCATGTACTGAAGCTGTGTGCTTAGTTCGGCTGATATTTTATCTTCTATTGTCATCTCATTGGCACAGAATTTCTCACCTTCTCCGCGGGATGTCATTGGTTGTAGGCTCGTTTCATCATGACAAAGTGCCAGGAGATCTGAATCTGGATTGATGCCATCAGATGGCAGCACGTGTTGCGTGAAGCTATTATCGTTGGCCTCTTGTATAATATGTATGCATGATTCCTTAACCTCTTTGCGGGTCTGCATGTTTTCATTAGTTATATAATTATGTGTGGTTCTCATTGTAATAAAACATACTCGAATAACACTCACCGCTTCCTTAAACCTCTTTAGCCTCCTCCTTTAGATATTTGCCTGCTGCATCCGCTATATTCACTATTTTCACGAGAACAGCTTCTAGACGTGAACTTACACTGTCCGCCATGATTCTCACAGGAAAACAGGACATCAGAGCCGAAACTTATACGAGTACAAAGCGCTATAGTTCTACACAGCCTACTCGCTATGCTAATTTTGCACGCAGCTCGCCAGGCTGAGATGTCTACAACCACCACTATCTGAAACAGAACTAATACAATTATCCGTCAGTATCCAGTGGATGTTCAACGAGTTCTTATTGCAGCGAACGCAACGTCATTTGTACAATGTATTCATATACTCAGACGACATGATTCGAGCAACGAACATTTCGTAATATATCGACCACGAGGAGAGCCACGTAATGATACTAGACACGTGAATTTGACAACAGGAGATAAGGTCTGCCAGACGATTGAACCTTCGTCACCTAGAACGACCCAATACCAAGGCAACAACACAGGACCAGACCGGAGACAATGGAACCGGCGGCCATACGAACAAAACAGACAACCGAACAATCAAACTTACTGGCAACGTCGTTTTGATAACAGGAATAATGACGAGCGTCGACAGAATAACAACGGACGAGGAAACGATGGCCAACATCACACCCAACCGTCCGGGCAGATTAGGAGGGACTATCGGTACTCAGGGAGTTACAGAAGAGACCGAGACCCTAGGTACCAGATCGACCGAGATTGGCGAGGGAGATGTACAGAGTACATCCGGCAATTACGAGGTCAACCAGAAGAGAGGGACCGAGCTCAAACGCCGCGGGAATCACAGGAGATGTCCGAAGAAGATCCCCCGCACCATAATCAGCCAGGGACTTCTCAGCAAAAATGAAAAAAAAAACCTGCCAAAATCCCAATGAAATCTGAGGAGATTGACTCCGGAGTCATCTTCCTCTGGGAGCCACTCCAAGAAGATTTACTTAATGAACGACGCACGACGAACGACGTTGAGATTACGATACTGCCACTAATATCGTCGAAAATTAACGGATACCCCGTTACCTTGTTAATTGATGCTGGAGCTATGATTAGTGTCCTATCAGCAGACTTGACAAAGTGCAAGTACTATGTACCGTGGAGATAGCAGATCACATTTACTTACACCAATTTCTTGTTCTGAAAGACCTTAAATACCAAGCCATATTAGGGGCGGATTTCATGAGAAAGCATGACGGAGTTATCGACATGGGGAACAACACCATTCGAGTCATGCCACATGACGCTATTCCTATGGATCTCGTAAAATACCACGCCGACTTAGGTGCAGATGTTAATGTCCTAGAAATGTTGAATGCTTTGGACACGGAAAGCACCCAGCAATAGTGCGTGGATAATAAGGAACACTATGGACTAGTAAACGGAAAGTTAGAAGAGCTACTGAACGAATATGGAAATACCTTCGATACGACGCCAGGTGAAATTAAGAAATTTGAGTACGACTTAGTCGTGTTAGTCGAGTCACCTTTCCAGAGAAAAGTATATCCAATAGCAAAAAAGCATCTGGAAGAAGGTGCCAAGAAATTGCAAGAGATGGAAGCAGCAGGAATCATTAAAAGGCACCTACATCTTACGTCAACCCGTTAACCACTGTAGTAAAAGCTGACGGAAGCCTACGACTATGTTTCGACGTACGAGCTTTGAATGAACGCTTGAGTCCGGAACATGACCTACCGCCCAAGATACGAGATATCTTACGTAAATTTAAAGCGAAAAGGTACCTAACATCGCTTGACCTAGTTCAATCTTATTACCACATAAAGCTGTCGGAACATACTAAAAAGTATACTGGTTTCCTTTTTGGACAGACTACTTACGTTTTCTGTAAGTTACCTTATGGTCTGAAAAACGCAGGGGCTGCACTAATCCGAGCTTTGGATGCCAACCTAACTCCTGAGGTCAAGGAGGAAATAATATGCTATGTGGACGATATTATTATTGCATCTGAGACCGAAGATTAACATTTTGAAACTCTTCGTTTCGTGTTCCAGAACCTTAGAACTGCTAACTTCAAGATAAACAAAGACAGTGCAAATTCTTTCGTGGGTCATATCATAAGCGGCGAAGGTGACAGGCCAAACCCGGCCAAGATCGAGGCCATCTCGAAATGTCCACAACCTACTCGTGTTAAGCACGTACGACAGTTTCTAGGTGTTACACAATTCTTTGCGGCACATTGTCCACGATACTCCGAAACAGTCGCCCCACTATTGAATTTATTGAAAAAGAACAATAGATGGGCCTGGATTGACGAGTGTAGAGTCGCATTCGAGAACGCTAAGAAAATGCTGTTTGACAGTATAACATTGGAGTATTCCCATTATTCTAGGAACTTCATACTAGAAACAGAAGCTTCTATTATAAGCATAAGTGCCATTTTGCTGCAAGGAGACGATAATCAAGGACGCCACCACATTGCATTCCTTAGCAGAAGGCTTAGACCGCACGATACTAGCTATTTCACAACAGAACTGGAAGCTTTAGCTATTGTCCACACTTTGGAACACTGGAGAAAATTGCTATGGGGACAGAGGATCCTGATTATTTCTGATCATCACGCCTTGACTTTCATACTTAAATCAAGACTGGCCAGTGATCGAATTATGCGCTGGACGCTCTTCCTCCAGCAATTCGATTTAACGATTGTACACCGACCAGGGAAGGATAATTTTCTTACGGACATCCTAAGTCGCAATCCCGAGCCAGTGATACACGATATGGACATCGAGGGAGATTGTGAGGAACATCGTCAGCGATTACGTCACTTACCTGAAGATCAAAGACGTGAGGAGGAATTACGAAGGATAATCAGATATCTGGAAAATCGTATGGATGCTCAGGACATCGATTACGCTGCTACAGCTGCTATAGCTCAGGACTACAGTCTTTATCGCAGAGTACTTTATAAATTTACAGACCCGGATCATACCCAGCTTCGTGCTGTGATACCGAGGCGTTACCAGGACACCGTAATTAAGATGGTACACCTATCTATCGGTCATGGTGGTACGGATAAAACGATCGCCACTACCTGAGAATCGTTCACTTGGAAAGGGACGTGTCGTCATGCTTGTGACGCATGCCAGTGGAATAAATATACGTCGCACTTACTACGTGAGCCACCTAGGCCAATTTTACCAACTCAACCTAGGGAGCTTTATGCTCAAGACCGGTACAGACCGTTTCCAAAGGCAAGAAGAGGCAATAGATATGTTGTAGTTACAATTGATGTTTTTACAAAGCACACTATGCTTCATCCGATCCAGAAGGCGACCGCACACCAGGTTATCCAGAGAATCAATCGACAAGTGATAGCGGAGGTAGGGAAGCCACAATATATGCTTACTGACCACGGATCACAGTTTACGTCTGATGAGTTTGCTGATGCGATGCGGGAACTGGAAATAGGTCACGTATTATCATCAATTCGCCACCCAGAGAGCAATCCATCCGAATGTGTCATGGCTACTTTAGCCAAATTCTTTCGTTTTTACTGCCAAGAGGAGCATTGGCGATGGACAGAAGTACTTGCTGTAATAACCAAATGTGTGAATTCTACCGTACATGAGAGTACAGCCCAGATACCGTGCATACTTCACTTAAATCAAGCACCAGTTCGCATATGGAATCGAGTCATTGTAACACCACCCTGTCTACAACCATCCCATGCGAGTCAAATCATTGCTGCAAGGAATAAGCTAAATCGTGAAGTGGAGAAACATCTGCGAAGGATGAGACACAAGAGGTTTAGACAACCACTCATCGAGGGAGATCATGTATTGATTAGAAGACCAGGGATTTCTACTCCAATTGACAGCATATATGGAAAATTTGTTTCACTTTATTATGGCCCAAATCAGTTACTCGAGGCACTAAATAATGGTAGATATGTCATTGGAGATTTGCACACCGACGAGCGTATAGGAACTTTCAACGCCATAAACCTTAAGAAATATCACCAGAAGCTACGAACACGTAATAGCCGTAGGTGACTACAATACAAATTTACTGACACAGACGTACGAGACCAAACAATTACAAAACCTGTTCTCTTCCTGCGACATGACTATTCTTCCCCTGGAACCTACAAACCACATTTACTCCGATAAATACGAATCACATACACTCATTGACCATCTTGTGACAAGCAATCTCGACAGAGTTGAAACTTTCGGGCAAACACCCGTACCATATATCTCCACTCATGACCTAATTTACGTATCGAACTCCCTACGTGTGCCTAAGTACACACCTAACTATATTATCACTAGAAACATGAAACATATTAATATGGATGACTAAAAAAATGACGCATACAACCTTTCCTGGAATTACATATTACTCTTAGATAATATTGACGCAAAAGTTAACAAGTTACATTCTCTTATAATTAGTCTGTATGACAAACATGTCCCTAAACATTCGATAAAAGTTACTCGCCCAGCATGCCCATGGTTAAATGCAAATATTAAAAGTATGATGGCACAGCGTGATGCACTGTTCCAGCGTTTTAAACGTACCCGTGATTTTGAAAATTATCGTGTGCTCAGAAATCATATTAAGCAGCTCGTAAGAAACGCCAAATTCTCCTACATACAAAACAAGACAAAGAAGATGAATACAAGGAATGCCTGGAATAATATGTATTCTCTAGGTATAGGCAAACAGCAGCAACAGACACATGTAGTAGGCATACCACTTGATGAGTTAAATGAATATTTTACTGAAGAGAGAGTACCAACTAATTCAACACCCCATGATCCTTTTCACCCACTACTTGACCACCCGCTCTTTACTTTCCATCCGGTTACGGCAGACAAAGTAAAAAATGTATTATATTCCATAAAATCAAAAGCGAGAGGAGTTGATGATATTCCCATATCCTTCATACATAATATCATCGGTGCCGTTCTACCAATTATTACTCACATATTCAACCATAGTCTTAAAACTAACACCTTTCCCTCCCTATCGAAACAAGCCAATGTCATCCCTATTCCTAAGTAAACCGAACCTTTATTTCCATCTGACTATCGGCCAATATCCATTCTACCTGCACTTTCAAAAGCCCTCGAGCGTCTTGTTCATGAGCAAGTACTTGAATATTTGAATAGCCGTTCTCTTTTAGACCCTCTGCAATCAGGTTTCAAGAAGGGACATAGCACCGCAACAGCATTACTCAAAATGACTGACGACATTAGACACGCAATGGACCAAAATCTGGTGACAATCCTCACCTTTCTCGTCTTCAGCAGTGCTTTTGACACCATAAATACTCAGACACTATTGAAAAAGATGGAATTTTATTACTTCGACCAGCAGACAATTAACTTTTTCACATCGTACCAGAATAATCGCCAGCAACGTGTTGTAACCCAGGATAAAACTTCTCAGTGGCTAAGCAGAAAGTCAGGCGCCCCACAGGGTAGTGTACTAGGACCCTTGCTTTTTGTACTATATATCAACGCCATCTCATCTAATTTGAAAAATTGCAAATATCACCTATATGCAGGTGATTTGCAAATATACTCCCACTGCAAGACAAATGACATTCCATTGACAATTGAAACTATCAACGCTGACCTTCAACGACTTGGAAAATATTCTCAGGAAAATTCCCTTCTTTTGAATACCTCCAAAACACAAGTTATCATAATTGGCTCTCAAAAACTATTGACGTCACTCCGAGATCAAATTATCCCCCCAATCGTACTGAACAACAATGAAATTCCATACTGTCCTACAGTGAAAAATCAAGGTGTGATAATAAATCAGACTCTTAACTGGTCTGAACATGTACAGAGTGTATGCAAGAAGATTTTCGCAACGCTCCACTCCCTCAAAATAAAAAAAATACCATTTAAAGTAAGAATCCTACTCGTACAGACACTAATACTTCCTATTCTTGACTACTGTGACGTTATTCTTGTAGACACAACCAAAACATTAACTTTGAAACTTCAACGAGCTCTCAACTCTTGCATACGATTTATCTCCGATGTGAGCTATGATAAACATATCACTCCCTATTATTGCGCTCTTTCCTGGCTGAAACCTGAAATACGTCGATCATATCACATTCTTGTCCAGATTTTCCGATTATTGTCTGACGATATACCACTATACTTATCAAATAAATTCAAGTACTTGTCTTCTTTCCATGGTAATAATACACGCTCTGGTTCTCCCCTCTCCATTCCTATTCATCGCTCCTCTATATACAACAACTCTTTTCATGTGGTGGGGTCTAGGCTGTGGAATACCTTTCCAGCCAGTGTCAGGGGCACCACCTCACCATCTAAATTCAAGACCACCTGATGGGGTAGCCTGCTGAACACTGCTGACCGACAACAAGTGTGAATGGATGAGTGAATGACAGTGTGAAAGTCGTTATCAATGTCAATTATTATTGTTTAATTTTGTCGCCATAATATGTTTATGGTATTGTATTAATGTTGGTTGGTTCTTAAGTTTAGGGGCTGCGACAACGCGGTCATTTAGCCCCGTGTACTTTGGGTGTGTGTAGAATCTGTCTGATAACTGGTGTTAATTGTGATGACTGTATTAGTGTGTGTTATCTGTTTTTTTTAAATTTAAATACAGACTGAAACTTAGAATTTTCAAATAGTTCCTACTTTTGCCGCCAAGCGCCACCGTCAACGACTACTGGGCCAAGTTCAGAACTTAGTTACTAGACGCCACCGCAGTCGGCTCTTGGCAACGAACGTAGAAACCTAAGAGCGTTGTTTACAATCTTAAACTATCCAATTTAGCTTCACACAGGTATAATTAGTGGAAGGTTCTTTAAAATGCCATACATCTATGACATGGGACCGCCGGCTTTACTTCCCCTCCAAAGGAAGGCATACTGAGGGATTTTTAATTGTATTAATGTGGTTAAGTGTAAGGGAGGGCCAAGAGCCCTAACTGCGCCACCAATAAAGGCAATAATAATAATAATAAACGACGAGGAGGCAACTGAGCCCGTATTCGCTCATCTTGGTAATGATTTCTCTGGAAACATGGATTTTTCACAACCAAGATATGCTGAGCGTACCCAGGAAGCATGCTTGAACTTCAGACATATTTTTGACTCTGCCAAGATCCTGTGAATATTTTCCCTGATGAATTAAAGATGGAATTTTAATTATGCACACTTGAATAAATCATAACACGTCATTCTGCATCATTTACCATGGTGTGCTTGTCACGGTGGGTGAGTGGTTATAGTGTCGGACTACCAACCCCAAGATTGCAGGTTCGCCCCTGGTCGTGGTAAGTGATTTTTGAAGGCGACAAAAATCACGACACTCATGTCATACGTTGTTGGCATGTTAAAGAACCCATTTGAATTCAGTAGGCCGTGTTCAATGGCAAAATTAATCTCGGGATTTTCCGCCAACACAAAGTTCCTCCATTCTCAACTTGAAAGCGCTGTAGTGTCAAGGAGTTTAGATATCTGACCTCCTTGACTTTCATAGCGTTCAAAGGAGCGCCGAAATTCGACATGCAAGCTACCCTCTGGGTGTCAATTAACAAAGCTTGCACCAGGCACCCGAGGCCATACGATATTATTATTATTATTACCATGGTGTGATGGTTTAATAATTGATTATTTTCATAAAGGTAAAGGTATATCATCCCAGAGATGCGAACAGGACATAGTCAATCGCTACGCGAATTTGGAAGTGTCGAGCCCGGAACATCAACTTCCGAGGGGAACCAAGCCCTATTGTGTGTTGGTCACGCACAGACGTGATTTTGTGAAGGTCTAAGTAGACCTGGGCTTAGGACGATAGTTGTCCACATCTTTGATTGGAATCCATGTTCAACGAGTTGTTTTTGCACGCAATGTGCTTGTGAATGATCAAGTTCGTGAATAGTGACAACGTCGATGTAAAATTTACGCCAGATTTGTGAATCTACGATTTTTAAGGATCTGCACGTGGTGAGCACTCATATCACGTGGCAGATACCTATTTTGTATGCAAGTCGTGAATATTGAATATTAACAGCGAAATACAGTGATTTATAGCGTGTTTACGCAAATCATATCATATAAAACCGTGCTGTGTAAAAGCCGGAATTTTCCACCCAACGATCATAGTGATACTCGGCAATGGCAATTTAACAGTGTTAGAATCTGTGTGATAGATACCAGACGTATCTGTAAATTCTGTGAGCAGGCAACTGGTCATTCTTTGATAAAGTCTGCAAAGTGTATAGTCAGTGTAACTCATACAAACCTACGCTTCAATTCAGTGATTAGACATATTTCATCAGCCTATGAAATTCTGTTACTCAACCACGTGGACGTAACTTGTTCCCACTTTAACAAGGTGCTGATAATGGCTTAAGCCATTCTTACGGAGGAGATGTCGAGGAACTAACCGCATTATGGACTGGAAGAAGAGGGAAAAAATATGGCTGGACTCATAGCCTTGGGAATGATGGAATTTCCCTTAATCTACGAGGAATTGATTGCTCCTCAATTTTTGTTGTTGGATATGAGGTGAACCACGATTCGCCGTGAGTCTTGCATTAAATTCCTTTCTGTGCAGGTTATCGGTCTTGGTGAAGTAGTTCTGTAGCGACCGTATTGATGGCAGTCATATAGGTAGCTTTGTCTTTTGTAGTCACCGTTCTAGTGCATTTTTGCTTTACGAGCTTATGCATCGTTTCTTTCGAAGCTAATGGGTAGACACCAATGGTGTGTTTACACACTGGTGCATCTTGTGAATTATGTATATTTTTATTTAGCTGGGAGCTACAATTTTTCTAGACAGCTCATGCTGCATTTTATGGGTGGTTTGTAATCCCATGTTTACTTCACTTAGCTCCTGATGCATGGAATTATTCTCACGCCACTGATGGGCGTATCAGTTAATGAGAAGGAATCACTCATTCAATTTTTCAATGGATTATGTTATGCATTTTCCTGTGTGGTTCAGGGTACCACCAGATTCGAGTAGAATCCTATATGAGTCTAATGAGCAGAGCAGTTATAGCTTACTCAAATTCCTGATTACACTAATCTATTGTATCATTTTAAACAACGCCAGGAGGTTAAGGTCTTGATAAATTGTGCCTTGTGTGAGCACTGACATTATTTAAACTCAACCGCAGTGAGAGATATCTTTCAAAGCAGTTAGAAGGAGCGGAGCATCTGTGTTTCCGTACTCTTTGAAATTTAAAAGCATTTATATCTTTGTGCATGTTTATTCATAGCCAACAATCTTATACTACGAACTATTCTCTTTATACTCATGTGTATTTGTGAGGGGTATAAGTGGACAATTAAATGTGAATCCGATTTTATAAAACATTAATGACTTTGCCCAGTGCAATGAAATCACATGCACTCATTGAGCCACAGTTGAGACACGTGCGGTCAAGTCCAAACAAACCCTTTATAGAAAATATATTCCCACATGTCCAGTATTTTGTGATAGTGAGACCATGACTATTGATTGACTTGTTTTATACACATTTTTGTAAGGATTTCTTGTCGAGCCATGTTTGGTAGACGCTCGACCATGACTAGTTGAAGAAGCAGCTAATTGCGCTGCATTGGTACAGGGTGACTAATAAGTCACATGTTTTGATATTTCGCTAATGTTGTGAGCGATTAAATGTTTAGCAATTTCATGATCTACATATGGTTAGAGTTTCTTATTTGATGAACCAGACATTGTATGAGGCTAGTTAACATTTTATTGTTAACTGTTATGTCCGTGTTTAGACATGAGGAGTGATATCTATATATATAAAGGAAGATGTCCTGACTGAATGATAATCTACGCACAGCAAAAACTACTGGAGATAATTGCATGAAACTTTGAAGATATGTTCCTACCGTAGTGTAGATGCGCACTAAGAAAGTATTATTAAAAATTCCGATTTTAAAGGGGTGAAAAAGGTGAAATGTGATTTAAAATTTTTGTTAAACTTATCTGGGACAAAATATCGAAATTGTCGCATAAAGACCGGACATAGCTCATTTTATGCCCCTCGATGTGAGAAACAATACTCGGTATGTCCCCACGGGACACCAGAAACCACATTTTAAGGCCCTAAAACCAACAATATCATATATATTCCCAGAAAGCTATCTTCGCTCTGATAAACTGATGAACTAATGGCAAGTCCGTATCCATGGCAACAGTAGCTCAAGAAATGACATCCAAATTGTCCATCTATCCCTGTAGGAGGCAATGCCAATCCACTTATTATCTAAAACACGATAGACTAGCTGCGAGGCTCAGCGGTAACGTTCTAGCTTGCTGGGCCCAAGGTTGCAGGTTTGTGTCCTGGCGCAATCAGCTGGCTTTTGAGGGTGCGCAAATGCAAGGGAACCATGTCAGTAGATTTACTGTCACGTTAAAGATCCTCTTCGGGACAAAATTCTAGCACCCCGGCGTTTCTAAAAGCGTGAGTAGTTAAAAGGAACGTAAATCCAATAACATTATTATTAAAACACGATAAGAACATTAGAAATCTAAACGGTCATCCCTCTTTCAAGGTATATCTGTATCATAATTAAAAAATAACTTTCTATGTTTTAGAACTACAATAATGAACATTAGTGTGAGATAACGCCTTCCAATACCACCTTTAATTTTGTAACACTACAGTAGCGACTACTAAATAAAGGTAGCGATCAAGCTACGTTGAATTTTATAAACAAAGGGATCCCAAATCCCGTATAGTTAAGTACAAACATATCAGTCTGGTCGTTAAGTCATTAGCAAAGAAGCTATGTGGAGACTATTGCCGTTTCCGTCTCACTAAAGGCATCCCGCCGTCACACACATCGATATGCACTTACAGAATAGTGAACCAGTCTATTTTACTGAAAATAATTTCTACAAGCGAGTATTCATTCCGCCAAAAACCACATTCACTACCTTTTCCAACATTTACACAAGACGTGATTTTGAAAACACTTTTCTGTATGTTGAGGTACAGAGATACTACACATGGAAAGTTACTATAAAATGTTGGCAAATCTGAATTCAAGGAACTGCTGTTCAGAATAAGACTGGTGCTAAATCTGCAGAAGCTTTCGGTAAAGGTTATACGGCCCATGTTCGTAACATGGAATGTTTCCCTTTGACATGCATCTAATGACATCGCGTCAGGAGATGGCATTTGGGTTTGAACTGCGGATGCTTTCCCACTTAATGCGTATCGTGCATTCCAAAACGCAAGGCCAAAGTTTAACATTTGCAGGAATCGACCTACGCGAAGACTGTTTCTTCCACGGACAATTTTATGTTGCCTGTTTCAGAGTAAGTTCTCCAAGTAGCTTAGTCATTTTGGCACCAGAAGGAAGAACTGCCAATATTGTATATAAAGAAGTTCTAAACTAAATTATTATATTAAAATTCTTCTTTTATTTGTTGTTATGTGGCGTACGATTTTACGTTACTTATAGATTGATTAAGTATATAGTTCATGTTTTCAAAATCTATTTAAGTTATTTATGGTTAGGTTAAAGATATAGTTAATTAAAATACGTTTCTTTAAATCTTTAAAATTAAAATTTAGTTCGATGGCAAATATTTGTATTTTCACTCTGTATTTTTATTTCATACTTAAAAGTTAATTTTCAACATTATGACAATTTAATTAAGCTCTTTCATATCCTTAACATTTCATTATTTAATTCCATTCCTAAAGCAGGAAAATAAGTTGTTACAAAAGAAGTAATGTAAAATATTAATATATTTGCATTGTGATATCAAGAGGAAATTTAAATTTAATTTAACAGCGAACTCGGAATGATAATCGGTTGCAATAGAATATCTCTTTATGATATAAGTGTTACACAACACGTGGGAATTTTCAATTCCGCGGCCGAAGTTGGACGGAAAACACATATTTTACGTCCACGCCTTACATTTCTGACGAACGTCAATGAATATCTAACGCTTGGTTCGGTGGCATTCAAAAGAAAATGGGAAATAACAAAATATATAATGGGACATAACTCAACTAAGACGTGAGCGAAGCCGCGGGTACCTGCTAGTACTCTTATATTTGGGAAGCCGGCATTACAGAGCATTGTGCCAAACTGACCGAGGTATTCTTGCGAGCTGAGAGCCGCAAAGCTTGCTGTTGTTGTTGTCCGAGTCTTTTATATCTCGTGTATTTGTGGTGAAGGTTTTTGTCACGCACTATTTTTGTAAGTACCATTCAGGTCGCTTACCTCTTGAAGCCTTGTGGCTTATGGTCATTCGTAATAAATAATGAACTAGGCCTAAACCAACGATGTAAACAAAACTCTTATATCATGAATCTCACTAACGTAAATCTTCAAAGCTAATATGCTTACTAAATTATTATTAGTTAATTCTTGATCTTATTTGCCTACAGCTGACCGGCGCATTGTGCTTATGAGTATTTCCTCATGGAAATGTTGAAAGCTAACCCTATTTTTGACTGACTGAGATCACTCGCAACCCAATGGTTTTTTAATTCGGGGGCCGCAGTGACCTCATGTGATGTTAGACATTGTCTTTACAGTGCGTTCACTAATCTAACCGTACACAGTAGATGACGATTAGAAGCAAACAGCTTTCTAAACTGTGGTAAGCAGGTTATTAATAATAACATTATTGAGTGTATTACTTATTTATATGTTATCCTATTGTTCCTGCTGTCATGCATTATTATTATTATTATTGTACAGTTGTTGTATTGTTAAATTATTATAATACTATGACTGTCATCCTAGCTTTGAAATAGTTTTTGTTCTACACGGACGCTTCTCGTCGTAGATTATTGTCAGTTAGGATTAGCAAGAATAGGTAAGGTTAAATGTAAATACGGGAGTGGTACCAGTATAATTTAGATTTGCTGTCATGTTTGAGTTTATAGCTGTATGATGTTTCTATCTGGACTCATCATCCTTACTTTTATCTTCAATCAGGGTTGTTTTTCGTACCACATTCCAAGCGTTGCTTTTGCTTTCTTTATGAAATTAGGACTTGTCGAGAGGGAATATTTAATTCAGTTAGGGGTTGTTTTGTTGTTTTTTTCTTATCTTTGCGGATTAGCTGATTCAAACCCTCCGATAGTAGGATAGGGGTTTGACTCCTAAATAAATAATTTCTTCGAATTTTACTTTAGTCTGGATGTTTTTATTCACTAGATTTGTGTTTTGAGGGTGTGCTTCTTTGGGTGTCATTGACTTTACTTCCGTTTGGACCTGATCCTTGCGGGATGCTGAATCTCGTGCCGGCTAGCCCCATAAGAAGTGCATCCGATCCTCTCAGGTGGTGTGTTTTGAAGCACGGGGTTGTCTGGAAGGCCACATACGGTTGGTGGCAACCAGATAACCTCCTCTGACGGGCACAATATTAACGTGAAGTTATACAGAATTAAGTTCAACTATTTGACGAAGACTGCAATGATGGCTTAAGTTTCTACAAGCGCCAGGAATACATTTGACAGAGATAAGATGACATCACAGAGCAACTATTATATGAATTTCGAGCATTACCAAGATATATCCTAGCCATTTCGAACATCCATTGAGTTGTTGTATTTTCACACTCTATGAAGTACATCACGGTCTATAACATTGATTGTTTACCAACGATATTGCTCTTATATGAATGTCAATTATAAAACACGTCACAGAAGAAGGAATACTACACTCGAAGAACCAAGAAGGTAGGGTATCCCGCCTACAACAGAAGAATGGATCTTAACAGAGCCGGAGAGGAGGTGATCGCTTTCCGATGGTGCTGGAGCAGTTCAGGGAACGCAGGTTCGATTCCCGAGGTAGCTGTACGTCCGATATGGAGGCCAATAGTTGGAGTCTTCTCTCGAGCAGTTATTTTGGACCAACAGGGTATATCAATATACCTACTGATTCTGCTAGATTCTTCACAAGGTAGAAACGCCGAGTTTTATTCATTTGTAGTGATGAGTAGTTTGACAATGTTATTTTGAGCTCCAATCTTCCATGTTTATGAATGTTGT
This sequence comes from Meconema thalassinum, assembly GCA_946902985.2. Lineage (NCBI taxonomy): Eukaryota > Metazoa > Arthropoda > Insecta > Orthoptera > Tettigoniidae > Meconema > Meconema thalassinum. The sequence continues at coordinate 26,291 of CAMPQE020000419.1, forward strand.
TGTGTCTTCAAATTTTCTTCGAATTTTATCTAAACAAGAGTGCATGTTGGATGCTTGGTTTTTCATGCCAACAAAGACTACGTTTATACAGTTTTGGACCATCAAGATATTTTTTTGGAATTTCTAATTCCACATTGAGGAATATTTTAACATTATTTTAATTCTATCTTTATTGAATTTATTTTGAATTCAAGATTTTATGGATTTCTATTTCGACGTTCGTCTTAGACAAAAATTTAATTTTTCATTTGTTTGGATTAACACGATATTGGGTATTTTTTTCTGTAAGAAGATCATAATTAGGGGAAGATTTCATCGATTATTATCGATATCTATATCAAAGTGTGATTTAATATCACGAACGCTTAGACGTTTTGGCAAGAATTATATTTACGATTGCAACGTTATGCCAAGCTGAAATATGCAACGAAGACATTGGATTAGAATGATATTCGTCATATCAGTTGACTATTTTATATTTCTTGGATAGCTTTGTTCTATCATTAATAAACAATAGATTTGATATAAGTCTTCATGGAAGATTTATTTCATTAGACTTTAAATATAATAGGAACGTCTTGATTCAGTTATTAACTCACATATATCGGATTACTAATAACAATGATGTTATTATCACATTTTTCAACGTTATAGACAGTTATTGTTGTCATGATTTTGCAACAATGTTGAATTCTGAAGTACAGATTGGTATGGAGATACTTAATTGTATTTTTTAAATACTAGCAGTAGTGCCCGGCTTCGCCCGGTGGATTTATTTGTTTTATGGATGATAATGAATACTACTACAGAACTGGCACATGATACTTAAACTAACAGAATAAAATATTTGAAAAATATAACTTTTTGTGGTGGTGGGGGTGGTGGTGGTGGTTGTAGTGGGGGTGATAAGGGTACCGTTTAATGGACGTAACATACAGGTCGTTTTACCGTAATGATATAAATGATAATAATGAATAGGGAAACGTCTATTTTCTAACTACAGCACTGACACATGTAATTTACAAACAAATTTTAAAAAATGATTACAAAGAAGAGTAAGTGAAATAAAAGATACTGCCTAGGACCTATATCTCATTGGCTGTTAGAAATGTAGAGACCAATAGAGTCGTCTTATGTCGCATAGCGCCGTAGGAAAATAATCAGAACACTTTGGAAAATTTCGGCTGTCCCGAGGTACTGAGGAAGCAATAGTATCATTTATCGCCACATAGCGCTCAACGATAAGATTCGAAATAAATGAAGGTAAATTTGAAAGCACCAACGCTTATTGCAGCTGGTAACCTCAATGTACTCCACCAACACCGTTGCACTTTTACAGAGGCATAATATTTTCATGATGATAACAGTTTTACGGGGCCTAATAGATCTTTTTGCACTAATTACTCCCCGTGACTGCAATTTATAAACAGCACAAGATGCAACTATTTTCGCAATTCTGCACCAGAAAACTGGTAGGGGTGATGTGATGCTACCCGAATTGGTGAAAAGGTGTAGATTTGTGCCAAAGGGCCTAAATGCAGGGAATGGACCGATCAGTCATAAATTTCATGCAGGCAGTGTTACTTGCAGGGTTCCAAAGGGCAAGTATACACATTTTGGTTCAGATCTGTGAAACGGTGTGGAATTGTGCTAAAGGGCCTAAATGCAGGGAATGGAGTGGTCTGCCCGAAATTTGATGCTGACTGTGTTACTCGCAGGGTTCCAAAGGGTATGTATACAAATTTTGGTTCAGATCGGTGAAACGGTGTAGATTTGTGACAAAGGGCCTAAATGCAGGGAATGGAGGATTGAGAAAGAAGAATGCATAAACCATATTTCTAAGCGACTTGGTACTGCTCTTCGTAACACTGTCAAGGAATGGAGGGTGAAGGGTGTGACACTGGGTGGGCGTAAAGAGGGCAACTTGAAAGACAGCACTATAACTAAATTGACCCATTATTATAGGCATGCCATTGTCAATAATATTCCAGATGTAGGAAAAATGAAGAGGACAGTTTTTGCAACTCTTAGACACTGTATGTCAACTGACCGCAAGCCTCAGCATTTGACTTGTCCTAAGGGTATCAACTCCTGGTGCTTCTATAACCGACAACAGGCAGAAGGAAAACCAAATGATAGCCACAGTAGAATGAGTTGCAAGCTGAATCCTTCTGTTGTTGAGAAGATAGCACCTGTGTATCTGAGACTAGCATCAGATCAGATATTGCAGCGTTGTACAGCGGGGAAGACTCAGAATGCTAACGAGTCCCTCCATAATGTAGTGTGGAGTAAATGCCCTAAGGAGATATTTGTTTCCAAGACAAAACTGGAACTTGGTATCCTCAGGGCTGTCTCAGAATTCAATATGGGGCACTACAAAACTCTGGAAACCCTTCATTCCATCAGAAATTCGACCATCCCTATAACCTCAAGTTCTCTATGCAAACTACAAGATGTTAGACGTGTTACTCAGGCACAAAATAGGGGCTGTGATCGTGAGAAAATGACTAGGAGGCATGTAAAATGGCAGAAGATATCTAAGGAAGAAAGAACGAGGAGATGTGAAGGGGAAACATATGGGGCAGGGCAGTTTTGAGTGAGTAAATATTAACTTGCCTTTTTCTCGCTTTGCTCTTTTCCAATGTTTTTCTGTGTACAAAATGCTCCTTGCGATGCAATTCTTTTCAGATGTTGTTGAAACTTGGTAAAGTAGTTGCAAAAGGTACACTAATGTAAACTTGTTTCTGGTTTTGAACCTCTCTGAGTTATAGTATGAATTTTGATAGATAACTTTAAACTATTAATGCTGAAATTTTAAAAATATATAAAATGAAAGTTTAAACTTTTCTGGAAAGAACAGTATTCATCTAACACAAAAACCCAAAGCAATTATTGTTTCTATACATCTTAACAACATTTTTAAAAAAAATCAGCTTGGTCGAACAAAAACTTTGTCGCAAGGGACTTTTTTATGTGACCACTTTTTGAATACAAAGAGTGCAATATCTCAAAAACTAACAAAGCTATTTAATTACAAATTAGAACATTAGATGCCAGCAACTGTTTATGCAAGTGGTTTAAATTTGGTAATGATATGATAAAAACTGTGGAAGTTGAAAAACTCAGTCATACCTCCCCTTAAGTTATGGTCCGATCACACCGGAACCAACCACACGAGCCACCACAACGGTCAAGTTTTACAATGATAATCGTCCTCCCTTCTCGGCGCGCAAACAATATATGCCCTCGCCGAACCCCCCTCTCCGGACCCGTCTTCCACTCGCCCGGTCTCCTATGATTGGCTGAGCCACCACGCGATACTCCCCACCTATGGGTCAATACACTCGGCGCGACGATGTCGATTACCGGTCCAGGTCATTTCGCCTTTTCTTGATGCAGCCAGCTGGAAGTGCCCCACGGCTTGCGTCACCCTTCTCGACAAGAATATACCTGTAGCTGAATTCCCAATGAATCATCACACTCACAATAAACTCTAACTGGCAAAAATCCGTAAAATTCCGTAATCATATAATTTTCCGCGATAATGTTGTTCGTAATAATTCGCTTGATAGTGTTTTCTATAACATCGAAAACCTATCTGTATACTTATAACCTATAAAAAACGCTCCAAAAATACCTTAATAATAATAATAATAATAATAATAATAAGTTACATGAAACTTGTCTTGGCAGAACAATTTGCCGCTTAAATAAACATTGAATGGCTTCCTACTGACTTATATCAGTGGCGTAAAATACCCTCGAAAAACACGTTACAATATGATTCGCATGAAAAGTTGGTGCGGGTTGACCAGGACAATGCCATCACGAATTTTTAGTTGGCACCCAAATGCTGACAAAGGGACTACGCGGCTTTTTCTTGCGAGCTTGAGACCCTCAAAACTTTTCCCCACATTTGTTGTATTGCTTCTTCACCAACTTATCGAGCCTTGTCGCAGTTGATGCTGTTGTCTGCAACTACGACAGTGGAAAGTGATTGAACACTTTCTTTATTTAAATCCCACGGAAAGCGATCTTCTTCCCACGAGCGAAACACTTCTGCGTGGCGGTTTTCCAGCTTCCGCCGCGAGTCCCTCAATCAACGTGCTGTTCCGAGGATTTTGTCTTTATACCAGACACATTTTTCTACAGCATCAAAGATCGGGATGCACAGTGGAAACGCCGAGACAAAGTGAGCCAGCGTGCTATCGTCCTCTCCTCGTCCTCATGTTAAACCTACACGTGATTTCATAGGCCGCATAAGATCCTATTCTATGGCCATATATGACCATATTCCAGCCCAAAAATCATACGAGCGTCGGATGGAAAAGTACCCGTTCTTCGTGAAGTTGATGTACTCGTCCACGGGCATATTCTGATCTAACTGAAGCATTTGATGCAGCTAGACTTAACGTAGTGAATATGCCCTGCATTGTGTAGGTATGGCAACATCTTCGATACCCAGTACAAATGGTGGTTCCAATTTGATGTTCTTTCTGCCCGAATAAACAGCTGAACGATTTTTGATAACAACACAATAAATAACACTTATACGGCATAACACACATCGGCCAACTGTTTAAAATTTATAAACAAAAGAAAACAAGAAGCTCAGATAATTCAACGCATCAATGCTGCGGGCGAACGCGTCAGTTGGCCGCTGAGAAACAACGCAATCACGGGCTGATTCAGGTCGTGCGCCATTGTTTAAATCTCTTTAGCTCAGCAACTATTACTTGCACATCAATTATGAATACACCAAATGAAAGCTTATTTTGTCGCCAACAACTTTTATAGAAGACTTGTCTGTGATATTCGTGATAGTTTGCCAACAAACGTAAAAAAGTAAAACGTGGCACTTTTTGTTGTTGAATTTCGCGGCATTTCTTCGTTTCCTGTTTGACCGGAAGTATCACTAACATGCCAACCCATGAATAAACTTATAGCTTATATTTTCTCCTTTAATGTAAGGCATGTTAGAGCACTGTAAGCCAAATCGTTCGCTTACAATGTGCATTCCAGTGACACCACCTACTTCTCCAGCATTCCAGGAGTTCAAACGGCTGGATATCCAGGAAGCCGACACGGGAAGACCGGGGACTTTTAATATATTGTTAAGAACATCAAATAGAACAACTGTACCAATTTTTGGCTGTACTATAAATTTTTCAAGGTTTTGACCGTTTTTAGACTAAAATTCCTGGTGTATTTGTTTAATGACGAAGGTTTAATAACCACTAGAACACTTCCATTTTCAAGAGGTTGAAATTGCGAGTGCGTAGCACTGCTGCGCTCTGTCAGAGAACACTTCAACCCATTATAGTAGCAGTTTGCCGAGAGGAGCTGCCATCTCAAGTCCACAGGCCAAACTAAGCAACATCAGCGCGCTTTTAAATCAGGTTTCATATCAAATAGATGACGAACAAAGTATGAGACAGCACATTGCATGGCTCAGTCTCCCTCCCTAAAGCGTGAACACAGTTCACGAACATGCGCAGGCATAAGTAGTACTCCATAACCTGTCGTTTCACAAAAATAATTGCATGTCCAACGTCCCAGGAAGAAAATGATCACCAGTTAACTCCAATAGAAGGAAAAACCGCATCGTCTTGGTTAGGAGGAGTACAGAGTCAGATTATCAGTGAAGGGATAATTGATCACCTCGCAGACCACTTAGTTAACAGCTTCACTGTGTCCAAAATCCTTCAGAAACACCTTACTTCAGCACCAGCAGTGCTTTCAGAGTTCGAGACCCGTTAGGTAAATTTTGTTAAGTCCAATGTTTGTTTGTTTTCGAAGAAGTAGCTGGATGCAATGCGGTCGATACCATACGATGTGTGGGTAGCCATTTACATTTAGTAGCTAACCTACTTCAAAAATAAAAAGATTTACAGAAATTACTAGTTATTAATTAATTTGAATTAGTGAAGCAAGATTAAATTCTATTTTTTTAATCCTAACGATACTCTAGATCCGTGTTTACAATTTTTCATGTAAACAAATTTACAGAGTTTAAGTTCAGTACGATAGTTATGTTTCTACGTACTGATTAGACCTTTCTAGATTACACGAGTTGAGCGACCAACATTCAGAGGTGCGGTAGAGGAATGACCACTCAAATTCCAAGAGAAACAGGTACACAAAATTACCATGAGTTATGTCTCCCACCAAGTCTTACTAACAATAAAGCATCAGCTACGTGATACATCATTTTCTAGTTACGAGTTAACAAGGTTTTTACACGATGATAATATTTTACCATGAAATAAGTTTTACCCAACAAATTTACAGCTTTATCCCAATAGAGTGTGCAAAATCAGTCCATAATTTCAAAAAAAAAACAGAAGCCCATAGGCTTCAAGGATAGTTTAGGATTCTCTACATTATACAATAGAAGTGTTTACAGGTTTATGATACAATTCCCTAATTCCCAATTTCTCCACCTCGTTTTGTGTGTGACAGATGCACCCTGGATATTTTGCTTGCCTTAGTATTTCTGATGAAAAGATTAACTGGAGGCAAGAATGCCTCTACAAAACAGGGACCTTTGATGCGAGGAGTCAGCTTACTAGATACTAGATTACCAACGCCTTTCGGCTCGAATTTGCGGACTGACACAACATCCCCAATTTCGAAATCAGCTGGCTTGCGATAGACATTGTATAGCTTGGCAAGTTGGTCATGTGAGATCTTAATACACTCTCTAGCCTTGTCGAATTCGTCCTCATATCCTCGGGCGTGAAATTGTCCTGCAGGAGATCGTGCAGATTCCACAGGTTAGACAACGGAGAATTTACCAAAAACGAAAACATTAACGAAAATGGGGTGGCTTGCGTGCTCTCGTGCACGGCCGTGTTGAAGGCAAAATTGAGCCAATGCAAATTAGAATCCCACTTGGAATGGTCTTCATGGTGAAAAGCGATCAGAGCAGAACGGGGATTTCTGTTGACTCTCTGCGAGATACGGATTGGGGGAAATAGGGAGTAGTGGTTACGTGCGAAATAGCATAATCAAATAAGAACTGACGGCACTGATTCAATACAAAGCACTTGGCGTTATCCGACACAAGGAATTGACAGGGCCCAAAAGATGAAAAGATGGAATTAAGACACATTATGACAGAACTGGTCGTAGCCTGTCTGGTGGGGAATATCCAACTAAACCGGGTGAAACCGTCTGTGCAAACAAGCGCAAATTGGTTTCCCCACCCAGAACGAGGAAACGGGCCAATATGATCGATAAAAAGTCTCTCCTTGGGTCTTGATGCCGCTTCAGAAGACAACAAGCCAACCTTAGTAGAAACGGGAGGTTTGCTAATATTACACCATGCTCAATTTCTAATTGATTTTCTGATATCACCATCCATGTTTCGCCAGATGAAAAATTGTCCGATCTTAGCTCGGGTCGTTAATACCCCTAGATGGCTACCAATATGAGATTCATGATAGTAAGGAAAGATTTCTGGAATAAGGACCGAAGGCAGTACTCTTCTAGGTAGACGGTCACGACGAGAAGGACAGCACAATAACCATCCTTTAGTGAATAGGGCTTGATCACTTCCCCAGAATTGATTCGGTCAATTAAACTAGACAAGGTGGGATCATCTCTCTAGTATCTCCTCACATCTTTAAAAAGCATAGGAGAATTGCTGAGAATAGTATTGACATAATTTCCAGATGATACAAGGTTTACAGGTTCACAATTTTGGATTTCGTTTTCGAAGGTTTCTTCATACATGCTGCTTAACGAATCAGCTATAGGATTTTCGGACCCACGAATATGATGGACCGTGAACTGGAATGATAGGATCCTAGTAGCCCATCTAGCAATCCTACCAGTTTTACGAGGTTTTCCTAACACACAGCTCAAGGCCTGATTATTAGTCTCGAGCAGAAACGGAGTGTGCTCAATATACATTCGGAATTTTTCAAGCGCGAACAACACTGCTAAACCTTCCAGTTCGTAGATGGAATACTACCTATCTGCGTCCGTTAAGGTACGAGAAGCGCAAGCAATGGGTTGCCTACCAAATCAGACTCTTGCAGCAGGACACAACCAATACCACGACCAGACGCATCAGATTGCAAGATTAACTGCTTCCCATAATCCGGAATGGCTAATACAGTGGCGTTAGAGAGCGCAAGCTTTAGATAATCAAAGGCTGCTTGCTGAGAGGACCCCACTCAAACTTCACAGCATTTTTACGCAACTGATTTAGAGTAGCAGCGAGGTCTGCAAAGTTACTGATGAACTTACGAAAGAAATTCACCATTCCAATATAACGAGCAACACCCTTAGCATTCTTGGGCGGTTTAAAATCTCTGATGGCCTGATTACGAGAATGGTCCACGGGGATACCAGATTCGGAAACTGTATGCCCCAAGAAGGAAATTTTGGGCTTGGCAAAAGAAACCTTAGATAAATTGACTATAAGGCCAACAGCACGAAACCAATCAAGTATAATTTTCAAATGATCAACAAGTTCCTCGAATGTCTCAGAACATCGTCGAGATAGTGGTACACAAACTTGAATTTAATGTCAGAAGAAACTTTATCCAGGAGTCTGCTCAACACAGCAGCTCCGGTCGATAGGCCAAAGGGGACACGAGCATATTCGTATAAGTTCCAATCAGTGGAAAAAGCAGTAACATGTCTGGATTCCGGAGAGAGGGGAATCTGGAAGTAAGCAGAAATTCAATCGAGGATCGTGAACATCTTAGCGTCGCGAAACCAACCAAATCATGTGTGAAGGTCCGGCAAAGGGATGAATTGTAAAACAACCTTTTGATTAAGGGCCCTATAGTCGACAACAGGTCTAAAACCACCGTGAGGTTTTGGAGCAAGAAAAACAGGGGATGAGTAAGCGGAGATTGATGGTTGGATTACACCTTCTTCTAACATTTTTTTTCCGAAGTTCGGTCATCTTGGCCGGAGCAATGCGATAAGGGCTGGGACACACAGGCACAGAATCGGTTAACTCAATTTTGTACTCCATCAAATGGGTTACACCCAGCTTGTCAATAAAAACATCAGTAGGGGGGTAGTAGGGGTTCTGCCCCACTTGGCGTGGCTGTGCCCAAAAACCAACATGGCCGCTGTGCGTAGTTGAAACATTTAAATAGACCTTTCTCTCAAACCCATGTTCAGAGTTTCACGAATGAGGTGTCGTGTGACTTGAGGTGACGCCCTCTTTCTTATGGACTACCGGTACTCGTTTTATTAAAAAAAAGAAAATTTTTGTTTTCGAAAGTAGGCGATAGTTTGAAAACAAAAGATGATAGAATGTTGTGCAATGGCTTAAACGAACGGTCTCTATGATCTTTATTTTTATAATGATTTTTTTAATGTTTTTTGAAAACAGTCCCATTTTAAATTCCTATATTTAGGAAACTAGGAAATCTACAAAAATGTTGATTTGACATAAATGAATGGTCCTGACCCCCTCTACCGCCAAAATAAATTTCAAGTCGCTAGGACAAAAACTGTGCAGTAGGGGAGCAAGGGGCGTTTAAACGAGTTACACTAGCCACTCGGCTACGCTGACCTTTTATGTATATTTCGCGAAACCATGGGTATGCGACATATCGTTGGCCTCGGGCTGACGTCCTCTTTCCTATGGACCACTCGTTATATTAAAACAAGATGTTCGGGAAAGAACATATAGCCTACTTTCTCCTAAATGTATGGGTATAGTTATAACTCTCTGTCCTTATCATCTCCTAATTTCTTCCTATTTGAAGTGCAAATTGGCACACAGGATTTGAACAGTGGCATTCAAACCATAGTTTATAATTTACCCCAGCGTTTTGCAAATTCATCAGCAAACACTCCAAACACCGACTACTTACAATAATTGAAACTTCGTTGCTCTAATAAGGCCCATCTACAATGCGCAGTCGGCAGTCCGTAGTTGGTAGTCCTCGGTCGGCAGTCGCGATCGACTCCGTGTATACTATAGGCACCATTCACAACATGAAGTTGCAGTTGGTAGCTGGCAGTTGGCAGTCGCGAATTTTATCCTTGACTGCCAACTATCCGACTGCAGCAATGTAATAGCCAATCAGAGCAGATCAGAAACTGACGTCACGTTGTTGTTCTGTGTCGTATACGAATGATATAGGACTAAGTGAAGTAACTTCGCAACCCGTTAATTTATAGGCTTATCTTAAATACACGGTATAACAAAATAATCCATCTCCAAATCATCCATATTGCAAGTTTTGAGGTTATCAACAACGCCTCTGTGCACAAGGAATAAACGAATGTTACTGTATTATTACTCCTAGCAGTCGTTAAGACTGGGTTCACTAACTGGCCGGTATAGAGCGCTGCTCGAATCTATAGTTTCTGCATAGTACAACTGAAGGCTGGCAGATGTCACTCCAGTGGAGAATGTGGTTTTTTAAAATATATAATTTCCATTGCAAAAAGCACCATATAACGCTTTATTTTATAACGTCTCAGTACTCAAGAAACAATGAATATAAAAAAATCAAGCAAGAAAGTTCTACTCTGATGGGATTTGAACCCCGGCCAGCCACATGAGAGACGGGAGCTCTAACCACACAGCCAATCGTACACTCATAACTCACGCGTTATCGATCAAATACATATAACGTACTGTATTAGCAAATAATCACTTGGACTGAAGATTTCTTCACTGGAGTGTATTTCAAACCGAGTTCATTTCATATTAAGTTCATATAATTTTTATCAGTAGGTTATATTGCATGCAACATACTGAAATGAGTAAAATGTAGGTCAGAACGAGAGATCAGCTGCCATCTTGTCAAATAGCCGAGACGATTCAGATTTTTAAAGTCACTTCTAGATTATAATATTACAATATAAACTGTTAATTTCCAACGAACCACGTCGCTTAGAACAGATTAAACGATTCTTGGTTCGATGTGCACAAGGAATAAACGAATGTTACTGTATTATTACTCATAGCAGTCGTTAAGACTGGGTTCACTAACTGGCCGGTATAGAGCGCTGCTCGAATCTATAGTTTCTGCATAGTACAACTGAAGGCTGGCAGATGTCACTCCGGTGGAGAATGTGTTTTTTTAAATATATAATTTCCATTGCAAAACGCACCATATAACGCTTTATTTTATAACGTCTCAGTACTCAAGAAACAATCAATATAAAAAAATCAAGCAAAAAAGTTCTACTCTGATAGGATTTGAACCCCGGCCAGCCACATGAGAGACAGGAGCTCTAACCACACAGCCAATCGTACACTCATAACTCACGCGTTATCGATTAAATACATATAACGTACTGTATTAGCAAATAATCACTTGGACTGAAGATTTCTTCACTGGAGTATATTTCAAACCGAGTTCATTTCATATTAAGTTCATATAATTTTTATCAGTAGGTTATATTGCATGCAACATACAGAAATTAGTAAAATATAGGTCAGAACGAGAGATCAGCTGCCATCTTGTCAAATAGCCGAGTCGATTCAGATTTTTAAAGTCACGTCTAGATTATAATATTACAATATAAACTTTTAATTTCGAACGAACCACGTCGCTTAGAACAGATTAAACGATTCTTGGTTCGATAATCGGAACTGGTGGGTCCCATGTTATGGATTATAAATTTTGCATAATTCACACGGCCGCCATCCTGAAATGGTACGTTTGATGACCTTGTAGTTTGGGCACAAGACGCGTCCCATATGAAGGTAGGTTGTTACCAAATTTGGTAAAGATCCGATAATTAGTTTGGTCGTAATGCATTATTAAGTTTTGACCATTCGATTGGCCGCCATTACCTTTTGGTAAAGATGGCGGCAATTTAAAACATGACACTGAGGTGCCCTTTGCCAGTGCTACCTCTGTACCAAATTTCGTTCAATTCGGTTTAACCGTGTTCGAATTGATAGTGGGGGACAGACATTCAGAGTACACACACTCACACACACACACAGACTCACACACATACACACACACACACACACACACACAGACACACTTTTTTTTCGCCCTGTAGTGATCTCATAAGTCTACTTTCATTTTTTGCAAAAATCGAAAGTAGGCTAAAAAATGTTGGAAACTGAATTTTGGGGTAAACAAGTGTTTTTGTGAATTTTGCAGATATTTCACGAACCAATAAGGCCAGAGACTTGTATGAGGTGTCATTTTTCGTTGCGTTGCCCTCTTGACGAGAATGCATGTGTCGAGTAGCATCAAAAACGCATTATGGGGTAAAAATGTGATTTTAGACTTTTTGTTATATCTCGCGAACCAATGCTGCTAGGGGCGTGTACGAGGACTCGTAGGACTCGAGGTGACGTCCCCTTTCGAATGTGGTAGTTATTATTTTCCAATGAAAATCACAAAGGGCCTAACGCCGTATATGTTGAAAAAAAGTGTTTACCTGTTTTGAAATGTTAAATGAAGTGTGGTTGTCAAGACAGACGGTACCACTGGCATGTGTGTTAACGAGCCTTTCGCCAGCTATGGTTGAGGTATCCCAATAGAACAATGGATATTTTTGCAGGACGGTGGGTCGGTTTACGATGGTTCATTTTTCGATAATTGTCATGGCGGACGGATGAAGGCAAATATTCCGAAACGTGTGAAGCGTGCTAGGATTTGTACCCCTAAAGGGGGTCTTTAACCTTTTAGTAAACGGTTATCAATGACACGACTCTGTGGCATTCATGCATGCTTATAGGCCAGCGGACAGTTGTAGGATATAAAGCTATAACGTTCGATCGACCAAGCAATGTGTATGAAGGCAACACATTAGCGTTAATGCAAATGATAATTCAGTGATGACATAGATTTAGAATGAAAACACAAGCTTTGAATGGTTAAATGAAATGTATGATTTAACACTTGTAGCTGCTAGCCTGCTAGCAAGCCCCCATGTGTTTTGTCACTTGAAGGCTGAAGAGAACAAAACCTGCTTAGCTAGCTAGCCGAGCTCAGTTCCCACGTTCAACACTTGATTACGCTATCGCAGGAATGTGTGGACCACACTTGGCAACACCGCTGGCTTGTGATAGAGGGCAGATGAAGGTCAAACAACCTGACAACCGTGTCAGAGAGAGAGATTTCAGAGTAAGCGACAACAACTCCCTCTCCCTACCATTGCCACAGGCAATTGCCAGGCAAGAGCGGTGTTAACAGCTGTGGTGAGAGAGATAGAGGGGAGGGGCTGGGAAAAGAGGGCCGGGGAGGGGGAACCTATAACAGCCAATAGCTGGACGATTTGTGTTTGAACATGGAATGGAGCGGAGAGGGGCGGGGATAAGGGTGAGACACAGGTGAGGAGAGAGGGAAAGAGAAACAAGTGTGGACATGCATAAAGTGTTGAGCGCCGTACACAGGGGCTCTTGTACGACATGATTCAATAAATAAATAAATAAATGAAAAGTACACAGGTTCACACAACATGTAATTTATTGATCCAAGAATTAAAGGTAGAGTTAAATCCTAACCATTTCACATATAGTTTATTTCCTTTTTGTTTCAACACTTTTTCCACAAGATAATGTTTAGGATACGCTGTTTGCTGAAGTTGACGGTTGAGGTCCTCGAGTAAATAGGTGACTGGACTGTCCAAGTTGACTTGACGAATTCGAAATAGTTCGGTCCCCGACTGAGGTTTGTAGCCCTTATTGAAGGCAGACTTAAATTTGCTCACGTGAACAAAATCTCCAATTTTCAGTCGGTGACGTTTAGGGAGTGCTGTTTTTATGGGGTTGAACAGTTTATCCATTAGCTGAATATTTTTGGTCACGAGCCGTGGCTTAGTCCCAATCGTTCTATGTTTGGTGTTATTGTAACGTGACACTAGCTCTGGTAACATGTCCAACCAGCGATAAGTGCCCCGAGTGGTAAACGCTTTCCACATATGGGTTTTCAATTTTCGGTTAAACCGCTCGACCACGGTGGCTTTGAGATTGCTGTACGTGGTGTAATGGTGAATATCCTTAGATTTGTGAAAACTGGAGAAATCCTTGTTGAAAAATTCTTTCCCCTGGTCGGTTTGTAGTAACTGAGGTCGACGTTTGGAGTGTTGAATAATATGTTGAACGGCCTTGGTGACTAGTGGACCAGACTTGCGACGCACAGGTTCAACAAACGCCATTTTGGAATACACATCAATGACGGTCAACATATAGCGTACACCGTTGTTAACGCTCGCATAGGGTATAATCTCACCCAGGTCTGCTTGCCAAAGTTCATCCAGACCTCGTGAAATCACCTCGAGTCGCGGATAGTGACGCCTAGCTGGACGATGCAACTCATGAGCAATGCCCATTTTATTGGGCGAGGGCTTAAACAATAATTTTGGCATTTCGAAGTTCTTGTTCACACCCTTGAATTTCCCAATCGTGACCGTTATGGCCGGCTTGACGTGAAGCATGCAACAGCTGTAGTCACTGGATGAGCTTATTGGGATTATGCCAGTAGGTAACATCCACAAGGGGTTTTAATGGTTTAAAAGTCACTCCCGAAGCGGACACTTTACGACGACCACTTTGACTGGCGGGAAACATTTTTGCAATGATGGTTTTAGATTTTTGAGATATATTGCCATTCACTTGTTGAGCGGGATCATACTGTCGTTTGTGGGCATGAGTGTCCAATAAAATGGATTTATGTTTGCCAAGGTCCTCTGACGTATAATTTTAGGAAGAGGGAGTCCGAGAGAATAGCAGCTTTAACTGTCCTGGCGTTAATTTATAATAGATGTTCTTAATGACAGCTTTAGTACGAGCAAATTTAATGGATGAATCCCCAATTTTAACACTATCATCCTCATAGCAAACACCGTACGTGGTATCTGTGTTTCCAATAAATAGATCGGTGAAATAGGGTTCCAGTGTTGATCCATAATATTTAATTAAAATGTTTTTCAGTTGAGCTTTATGTTGAGGGGTGGCCAAGAGTTGTGAAAACGGGGACAATCTGGAAGAGTAAGGTGGTTCGACCATGGCCAAGGATTTATTTTTTCTTAAAAACTCTGCAACGGGTGAGGACTTTTTTTCTTGAGACGTAAACACTTGTTCCTCGTCATCTTCAACCTCGCTAACACTAGTCAAATCTTGCTGTTCCTGTTCCCCTTCCTCTTACACAGGGTCCTCGTGTAGCGTCTGTGTGGCTTGTGAAACGGTGGGTAGCGTTTCAGATGGCTTGAAAGAGGGTTTCAACATGCCTTTTAGCGGAGGTGCTAAATGTTGTTGAATAAACAAAACTTGATCCACACGTGATCGTTTCAATTGACGAAACTTTTGGCGAATAGTATTTTTTGCTCTAATAATATGCTTTTTCAATTGACTCTCTGCTAACGCCATGGTGTCTTGACAAATGACTTCACAGGGAATAAGGAAGGAAGGAAGATTGTAGTTTTACGTGACCGTGAATCTTGTGATTAATAAGCCACGGGACCTCCTTTTTACGTGGAATCCGAACCACAGGACATGACATTTCACTTCGAAAATCTCACATGCATTGAACGGGAATCGAACCCGGACCGCCTTGGTGAGAGGCATGCAGCTAGACCGCTGAGCCACCACGCCCCCTTCACAGGGAATGATACAGTGCCTTAGGTAATAATAAAATGATCATACCCGAAGCGATAACGTCCTTGGTTGAGTTCACTTTGTTTGCCAATCACTAAATAGGCATGACGTTGAGTGTTCCAGCACTTGGCACATAATTGAATAAACATTTGAAATGTCATATCCGGATTCACATGTTCATTATAAATGTGACGACTCTTCCTCTCGTCCTGGCGAAATAAAAAAAATGACATTGGCATTGTCACGAATCAACTGTTTGGACATTTTAGGATACGTTTGTCCTAGATAGGAATCGATATGTTTGTGTCGACCCATGCTGAAATAGCTTTGAATGATGCCTTGACGTTCGGTGGATAAATCATCGAAAATCATGAGTGAATCAGGCTTTACCTCATCCGGTGAAATAACATTTTCTTGCATGGAAAATGTAGAATAACCCATATTCTCATTTTGTAATCCAGACATGACTTGATCCAGAAACACGTAGAGGGGTTGGTAGAGAGATTTTGCAAAAATATAAATATTTTGAAAACCAGACCATTGGGTGCTGTGATGAGCGTCAGCAAAAGATTGGTCTCTACACAGCCGGAAGGCCCCACAATGATGCAGCTAATGGAAGAGGGAAACAGTGAACCATGGCGTTGTTCACGTGATGTGGGACAGAGATTGGAAACCATGTCCCCCACGGGGAATGACTCTTGCTGCTTAATAATCTTCATTTCAACTAAGGCTTAGAGAGGCTAGCAGGCTGTCTATATACATGGAACCGAGCCTAGTCATAGAAACAGTAAACTCGTACTACAGGTTGACGATGGATGTCTTTGGACGTACTTTGATGGCCAAAGCTAAGTCTGTTCCCATACATGATCTTAAACAAGAAACAGATCCTGCTAATAAACACTATGTGTATAGGTCAGTAGTGCCACGTTCAAAACAGGGAGATTATGACTTTAAGGGAAAGCGGTTAACCCATGTAAAACATCCTCAAGTGTCTACAGAATGGGACAAGATGGCATCACAATGAAAGTGTAGTGAAATAGCAGCTATTGTAAATATTTGATAAAAGTGGTAAAATATTATAACAGAGGTTTAAAATCTATAAAGTTACTTTCCCTAGGTCAAGTGAAATATGGAATATTGATAGTATTTATAAATTCATATTGATAATTTAATAAACTTAAACTAAGTTGTGGGAACGTGTATCCAAGGATTCGGTGACTTCTTCAATCACTGTTTGAACCAAGTAGAGCAGTGGTGCTTTAACGAGTTTTCACCCGATTGGTAGATATACGTATTTCACATTCTTCTTTATTGCTAGGTAATTAGATTAATTCATTTAGGTAGTAATAATTAAATAAATTTAGTGTAATTTGGTGTAAACATCAAGGCTAACTTAGATCTCTAGTACGTCGACAGTAAACAGTGTTAGTGTCTCGTCAGGTAGTGTAACCGTTACGGATTTATGCTCCACGTGCAAAATAAAAGTAAAAAAATGCAAATAAAATCATCACAAGATCACAGGTAAAATTGAGTGAGGAGAAAAGTGAAACCGATTGTCGTAATGTAGGCCTACCGGTACCGTCATGCGAATGTCATAACCTGGGAAACGAACTGTCCTCAATAGATGAAATCATAAAGCTGTTAAAGGAAGATATTACTAAGTTAATGGACGAGTTGAATAAATTAAAAGGAAACAGAGAGGAGAGCAAGGGAACTTGGTCGACAGTGGTTGCTGGTAAGGTACGATTGAATATGCCTAGGCCTATAAATGGAGTACCGGTATATGTAACTGAAATTCCCGTCTCAAATTCATTTGGAGCGCTCGTTGAAGAAAATGATGACTTTCTTCAAGAAGAAAAGAAGAAAGTGATAAAGAGAAAATCCAGGAAGATGTGGATATTTGCGGATATTCACGGGCGAGATGTAGCAGCAAGCGTATTGGAGAGAAGCGGAGAAATGGAGGTCACTTCGACAGTAAAGCCAGGAGCACCATTTGCAGCGGTCATGAACGGGATGGTAGGAGAGTGTGCGTCCCTTACTTCAAAGGACTATGCAGTAATCATCGCTGGAGCAAACGACGTCTATAGAAAAGAGAGTAAAAAGGTAATCAAAGATTTAAAGGGTACATTGCCATCCATGCATAACACAAATGTCATCATTGTAAACATTCTGCAGAGATACGACTTAATTCCCAAATCATGTGTAAATGTAGAAATACAGGCTACAAATGGAAAAATTCATAAAATTTGTAAGAGTTTTCCAAATGTCCAAATTATAGGTGTAAGTAAATTAGACTGGAAGTTCCACACTCGGCATGGCCTACACTTAAATAGGTTAGGAAAAGAGTATCTTAGTGATGAAATCTGCAAAATTGTAAATTCAAATGGTAAGAATAGTTCAACATTAATATATTTAGATTGGAAGCAGGGAAACTGGTAAAAGAAGCCAAACGTGAGGTTTGGCACTCAGATCTTTTGATGTCAAATTTAACTGAGTCCAACAATGGTATTTCGGATTTGTCCAGAAACAATAACAATAACAATTATGATAGTAACAAAGTAAATACATCACCAACACAAGCTTGCAAAAGTAACAAATTAAAAATTTACCACCAGAATGTTCAGTCTCTCTATAATAAAATTGATTATATAAATCTAATGCTTAAAAATGAACTTAAAGACATCTCAGCACTATGTATTTCAGATCATTGGCTGAAAGAGGAACAACTCGAATTCATTCAATTCCCAGGGTTTATACAAGCTAGTAAATACTCTATATCTAATATTTGCCATGGTGGTACTTGTATCTTCTTAAGAAATAATTTAGATCATGAACAGTTAACAGCTTATGATTATCTAATTATGGAACAGGATTTTGAATTCTCTGCTGTAAAAATACAGCCGTTTAAGTTAATAATTGTATGGTATACCGTTCTCCCACAGGAAAGTTTCCTTTATTTATAGATAAATTAGAATTGTTACTCAATAACATGAGGAAAGTAAATTTCGATATAATAATTTGTGGGGATGTAAATGTGGATTTCTTAAAATTTGATAGAAATTGTGAATTATTAACACAGTTACTAATTTCCTATGGACTGAAACCTACAGTAAATACCGCAACAAGAATAACAAAATTTAGTAAAACCACTCCTGATCAAATTATTATAAATACAGATAAATATCACTATTCAATAGAAGTCTATTATCCGGGTTTTAGTGAACACCATGGACAAATACTGAGTTTTGAAGTACCCGAAACAATCAATAATAATGATAATGATAATGGAGTAAAATCAAAGTGCAGGCCATTCACTGAAACAAATGTTACACATTTCAATGACTTATTAAATAAGGAAACAAGGTCAGAAATGTATAAACTAGAAAATGTAAATGATAAATTTAATGCATTTAACAGTAGCTTGTGGTGTTTGAAGCCATATTTTCAGTGTTGCCTAAGTAACAAGAGTTTAGTGCTTTTCAGTCGGTCAACACGACCGCAGTCGACCGAACAGTGAGTTCCAGTGAGCACGAAAACTGCGGGTAGCTGTAGTACGGAAGACAATCAGATAAGTAGTTAGCCTAAAATTTTATAGTTTAACCATAGTTTACAACCATATAATCTCTCTAAAGTACAATCTCCGGATAGCTATCACCATTTAGCATTTCACCTAACATATATACTTATATTTAGCATACACTGACAGTTGCAGTACCAATACTGCAACTAAATAATTGTACATATTGTAAAGATTTTCACCTGTATTTCAAACATAGATTTTGTAGCCTAAGTGTAATGGATCTGATGATGATCGCTTGACGATCGAAACTGGTCATCCTAGTGTTTTATTAATCTCATGTAATTTATTTCAGGATTAGGGCATAACCCATCTGTTTTGGGTACATTCGTGTTGACCGACTGAAAAGCACTAAACTCTTGTTTAACAGTACCCTAAAACACTATTTTGAAACAGCATTGCCCTTTAGACAAAGAACTGTTCAAAATAAGAAAACTAGCAATTGGATAACAGCAGAGATTATAAATTCATGTCAAAGAAAGAAATTTCCACACAAAATATATAAACAATACCACACAACACCTGAATTCAATTTATACTACAAAAATACACTAGCATATTAAATAAGGTAATAAGACTGGCAAAGAAAATGCATAATGGTAATTTTATTTCCCAATCATCTAATAAAAACAGAGCATGTGGTCCGTGATAAAGAAACAAACTGGAAAATCTGCTAAAATACAAAGGAACATTACACTGACCAGAAATAATAAAGTGATTAATAATCCAGAGGAAATAGCAAATACTTTTAATGACTATTTTCTGGAAATTCCTCAAAAATTATTAAATAAATCACAGGTAAATACACTAAACTCTAATAATAAAATAAATATATGTAGTGATTCTTTATTTATAAATCATGTCACAAGTGAAGAGGTAAGAATAGTTATAAAAGAGTTAAAAATAAATTCTGTGCTGGCATTGATGGCATCCCTGATGCAATCCTAAAGAAATGTGCAGAAAATATAATAAATCCACTTACACACTTAATTACCAGTTCAATTCTCTTAGGAACTTACCCGGATATTTTGAAGTTATCAAAAGTAATTCCAGTGCACAAAAACTGTTCAAAAGATGAATTAGATAACTATCGTCCGATTACCTTACCAACTGGTATTGCAAATATTGTGGAAAAAAATCATGTATAAGAGACTGATAAATTTTATAGAAAAAAACATATTATCAAACTCATAACATGGATTCGGAACGGAAAAATCTACTAAGACAGCAATTTAAGAATGTAGTAATAGTATACTGAAATTAATTGATAATATGGAACATGTAACTGGCCTATTCTTGGATTTATCGAAAGCATTTGATGTTGTTGACCATGAAATCCTCCTTACAAAACTAAATCAATATGGTATTAGAGGTCTAGCTAATAAGTGGATAGAGTCTTAATTAACAAGGCGTAAACAAATAGTAAGCTTGAGACACAAGGATAATGGAACCAAATTACTTAATGAAACATTGTCCAATGAGGGAATTATTAAATTTGGAGTACCCCAGGGATCGGTTTTGGGCCCACTACTCTTTCTTCTATATATCAATGATATAACACAGAACGTTCATTCACATGAGGAAATTTTGTTGGCGGACATTACAACACTCGTAATAAAAGGTAAAACTAAACAGGTCATACAGCAGTCTGCTGACTCCGTTACAGGAGAGTTAACCAAATGGTCACACGATAATCACCTCATAATAAACTATAAAAAACAGCATGTCTAAATTTCCACACTATACAGAATAGGAATCCTGCGAAGCCCAATATAACATTAAATGGTTATCAAATAGACAATAAATCAGAAACAAAGTTTTTAGGACTATGGATACAACAGGACTTGAAAAGGAATAAACATATAGAAACAAAGTTTTTAGGACTATGGATACAACATGACTTGAAATGGAATAAACAACAATATCTGAATACTAAACTGAACTCGATGTGCTTTTCGGTACGTATTTTTAAAACCTGCACTAGCATGCACACATTAAGAAATACTTATTTTGCTTATTTCCATTCATACTTAAGGTATGGGGTCATATTTTGGGGTATGTCGCCAGATGTACTAAGCACGTTTAGGATACAAAAGAGGGCGATTAGAATTATGGCAAATGTAAACACTAGAGAATCATGTAGACCTATGTTTAAAGATTTGGACTGCCCTGCATATTTATCTTTGAAAGTATTATGTTTGTAAAAAGAATTTAATGAATAAGGATGTTTTTCTTAAAACAAACAATGATGTTCATAGGCATGACACAAGACAAAATCAAAACATTCATATTTCACGCACACACACAAGCATATATCAAAAAGGAACTTTTCACACAGGAGTTAAATTATACAATAAACTACCCCAGTATATAAAACTTGCCCCAGAAATAAAAACCTTTGATAGAATGTTGAAAGCTTATATGCAGTGCCATTGTTTTTACTCTGTAGTTGAATATCTTAGTGTATAGGAGCGATGAAATCTATTTTACTTTTCTATTTTAGTTGTAATACCTAGCTATATGTTGTTGTATTTATAGAATTAAGTTTTCATATTATGATAATAGAGTAAGGTGTAAATAGTTGTCCAAGAAGATTTTATCTCTTAAGATCTGTTATTATAATAAGTTATAAATAATTATAGTATTAGTATTATACACCTATTAGTACTTTTATTTTATAGATGTAAATGTCCCATATCAAAGATGTAATGTATACATGTATTTGATCAAATGGAATTAACAAAATCTATCTATCTATCTATCTATCTATCAGACGTTACTACAAAAAAGTGTGTGGATAAAAACGTGTATGAGTTTTATGACAAAGTGCCTCAGCTTACGGAGAATGTCTATACCGCTAATCACCATCGTATTATTCACGTGGAAGACCTGTAAGACGAAGACGATGTCTGTACCAAGCGTTACGTGACCTATGAAATGAAAAGGCTTTATAAATTTACCCTATCTGTATTTTTAGTGTACCTGACAAATGAAAAACTTGTGAATGACAGAAACCAGTTACCGCTAGTCCATGACCAGCACTTGACCTATGTGCTTACTTCGGGTATAAGCCACTATCGATTACACTATGATGGAACCATTCACATAAAATACGCGATGCCTGATGAGAACCATTTACATGTAGAGATAAACGGTCATAGGATGTTGGTCAATTACCATGAAATTTCCAATGCAGGTGACGAATTATCCTTTCATCTCATATTGACATGGGATGAAAAGCAAGCGGGAAAAACCATAAACGATTTCCCGCTTTATGTGGAATTTGAATATACAGCCTTGAAATAACAACCTGACGACAGTTGTGACTTAAACTTTCTTGTGAAAGGTTGTTGGTCATCATCATCATGGTGAAACTAAGGTATGTGTTGAGAAAGACTAAAAATACTAAAAATAAGACCCTGTCATTGTCAAAGCATGGGCTTAAGCCATTAGTGGACAAGCCCTTGCGAAGGAAAAAAATTAAAATAATGTGTTGACCATAAGGAAAGCCTTTCGAGCAGCACAGAGACATGTTATTCCAAAACGTCAGCGACAGGGTTCAAAACAAGGGCGTGTGATTCCCATCCCCAAATAAACAGGATTTTTACCTGCATTATTTGCCAGTCTGGCTGCTCTGGGTTCACTTTTGGGTGGTGCCAGTGCGGTGGTGAAAACCATTAAAGCCACATAGCAGGGCAAGCAACAACGAAAAGAAAGTCAGCGACACAATGCAACGATGGAAGCGATTGCTATGGGAGCTAGAAATGCCAATTTAAAGCCAGCCTTTTATCAACAAGGATTTGGGATTTCACCATTTCGAAATATATAAAAAAGTAACCTCAGCCATAGCAAGACATGCCCTGATGCATCAACAAGTGGAAAGCTATGCTAAACAACTAAAGCTTTCTCATTTTCGAGGTGTGTTTATGCGAAACCAATTACCCCCACGACCCTGGAAACAGGAATGTGCTGTTGTCAATTTCGATGATCACCGAGGACCAGGAACGCATTATGTAGCTTATGTCAAAGAGGGATCCACCGTATGGTACTTTGACAGTTTTGGGAACTTGCCCCCTCCCATGGAACTAGTGACTTATTTTGGAAGTAGGATCAGGATATATTCTAATGTGAAACGTGAACAAACGTTTAACAGCCAACAGTGTGGACGATTGTGTTTATTTTTTTTATATAAGACACAGAATAAGCCAAAACGTCCACAGTATGTCGGCAGAAAGTAAAACGTTTACACTGCATGGACGTGGACCCGAAGTCAGCCTAGACTTTTGTCAGCCTATCGAATTGAGTGAAAGACCTTATGGTTTGGGACTTGTTTCTCTTGAAACGTTCAATAGAAAGTACAACATACGTGAAAATGTGAACAACAAGTTTTACTATGATGATTCTGTGCTCACCCTGAAATATGGTGGATATACGATAGACGATATTTATGAACACATTTATGAATATGGTTTAAAGTCATTTCTCGATGGAACGCGCAGGTTTGAACTTGTAGGAAATACCAACACTCATCGCTGCAGTATTTTCTCCACATTCAAAATTGACTTTAAAACACGCCCCGATTCCATTGGTCCATTACTAGGATTTACACCACGCGTGTTGGAGCCCAACAAAAAACATGAAATGAAATTCATCGAGGACCATCATGTGTCGGTGACGTGTAATATTATGAGACAAGTGTACACGAATCAAGAACCATCGCATTCGCTTTATGACTTTATTGTGACATCGCCCAATGGGTATATTATTCGTGAAAACCCTCCAGTGGTGCTTTTTCATTCTGTGGCTGTCGATGGTATTAGTAATATAACTTTAAGACTGATCAATAGAGATCAACAACTCATTCAACTAGATTCTACCACACCAGTGACTTACAAGTTGGTGCTAAAGCCGCTATGAAGTTTGTGTATAACGCAACAACACCGTTTAGGAATGGTGTTAGTTGTTTGCCACATGAATACACGTCAACGTCTAAGGGCAAGCAGATTTTACAGCATTTGGTTTACCACGTCAACCCTCATGATGAATTCTATGCTAGAGGTAGCGAACCACATCGAGGAGCAACTAGGAGTGGTAAGAATTGATCTCCATTCCTATCAAGCTCAAACATCTGGACTCAATAACGATGATGAAATTCAATTTGTTATCAACAACCAAGATATTTACACCCCTACCGCATGAAAGTGTCATTCAGATTGAAGGTCGGCTCACCAAAGCCGATGGCTCTACACCCACCACATCCAAGTTAGCCAACCATGCTTTTGCCTTTCTGTTTTCTGAGGTGCGGTATGTCATTAAGGATATCGTGGTGGATAGCACTCGAAATGTGGGTATTTCCAGTGTCATGAAACTATACCCCTCTTATAGTGAGGAAGAAGATAAAACACTTTGCATGGCGGGTTGGTGCCCTGACTCGAACAGTGACTGGATGGTATACACACACCAATGGGACCTTAACTGGATATTTACCTCTTAAACTGATTTTAGGCTTTGCTGAAGATCACCAGCTCATTGTGGTCAACGCAAGGGAAGTGCTTTATTTGGTGAGAGACAGGAGTGATAATAATGCACTCAAGAGAGCCGACAATGCCCCCATAGATTAAAAAATTCAACTACAACGCATGCTATGGAAAGTGTCCCATGTGACCCTTGACGATAGCAAAAAACTGGACGTACTCAAAATGGTAAAAAAAGATATGCCTCTACCCATGGAATTTAGAAGCTGGGCATTCCATGAGTATCCGCTTTTGCCCACCACCAACACACACAGTTGGTCTGTAAAAACAGCCCGCTATACAGAGAGACCTCTCTACATGATCGTGGGTTTTCAAACGAATCGCAAGTATCAACAAACCAAAGATGTCATGCAATTTGATCACCTGCAATTGAGAAATGCACGTCTTTTCCTCAACGGAGCTGTGTTTCCCTATGAAGGACTGGATTTGGATTTTTCAAGAAATAAGTTTGGTCCCCTGTACGACTTGTTTTGTAAATTTCGAAGGTCGTATTATAACAAAGAGAACAGCCCCATGCTGCTACCCCAAGCGTTTAAGGCTAGGGCACCACTGATTGTCTTTGACTGTTCTTACCTGGAAGAGTCTGACAAGCCATCCAATATTGACATTCGACTAGATTTTGAAACGCATGACAATGTACCAGCCGATACAATGGCCTACTGTTTGATTATTCATCACTAACAAATCAACTATTTTCCACTGTCCAACCAAGTGACAAGTGTATAAATAACAGAGCGACCCACGTCAAGTCGCTCAGTCATATCTTGCTTTAAAGCATCAAGAGACGTCACATCCGTGAATTTAAACTCTGAGGAACAACGTTTCAAGACTTTTGCAATGTGGCCTGTGCCTTTCATAAACCCTCAAGCCTTGGCGGCCGCTGGATTCTATTATTTAAAAACAAGAGATGAAGTGAAATGTGCCTTTTGTGCCATCACCGTAGACCAATGGCAAGAGAGAGAGATGAACCCATGCAGGAACATCAGCACTGGTCACCCGCCAGCCCCTACCTGTGTAGAATGGAAGTGGAAAATATACCCTGTCATTCAAGTTATCCCTCACTCCTGCCTCTGGGTGATGAAAAACCTAGTTACGATACGTGCGGACTCTATGGTGTCCATAGTGCTTCGGCGAGCAGCTCTCCGTCAAAAACGCCTAGATTAGAGACATTGGGACATCATTGGTGCTATGGACGTTACAAACACAAGAGACTATATTGTTGTATGAGTTAGTATCGTCCCTATCCCAAAATGACTAAAGCCTGTAAGACGTGTTATGACCAAAAAAAAAAAAAAAAAAGATGTAATAAAAATAGTTTGTGGTTGTTAATCTTATTTCTCATGTCCCCCCTGTCCTACCCTAACCTCATTTTTTATTAAAAACTAGCAAGGTAGGTAAGTCCATGTCATGGGCACACCTTAGTCATTGATCGTCAGTCAGTCGTCAGTTGAACTTGGTCCAGGCAAGCGTCAACATGTTGCGTATACTTATTGTGGATTGTCAAGGGTTTAAAATTGGTGACAACAAATTTATATTTAAACAAGTGGCCATTATCAATTGTACCACTTTTTGGAAATCGCAAGCTACGCATTTGCTATTTAAACCGCCCCATGCTTTTGATTTGTTGTGTGAAAAAAACCGTAAACAAACCGAGTGGATTGAAAATCATAGGCAACTAGACTGGAATCAAGGAACCATTTCATATAAATATTTGGACACAGTAATGAAAGCGCACTTGTCCTCAGCCAATGTGGTATTTTGAAAGGTAATGAAAAACGTGAATGGTTGCAACCACTTTTGGCTTCTTACTGTCAATATATCGACCTCATGGACTTGGGCTGTCCATCCCTGCAAAGGCTCATGGATACTTGTCCCTGTGGCAGCATTACCCATACAACCCTAGCACATGCATGGCATCTCTTTCATTGGTTAACCACTCATGCCTGCTGGGAGTTGTTGATCAACATTAAAACTCAAGATTTACCTGTGAATGACGTCAGTGAGATTTCTACAAGCAACGTGTAAACATCTACAGCACGTGATACCATGGAGAAAGGAAATGCTACAGACTAAGCCATCGGCAAGTTCTTTGTGTGCAAAAAGAAACTAGTCAGTTTTACCGAAGAGGAACTATTGGCGCTCCCCAAGTCGTCCATTTATTATGTTGCCGCCAACGCGGTGAAAGAAATCTGGCAACATGTACCAAAATCATGGACTCAAGAGCCTGTGTTGAGTGAATTGCAACCCTGTACGGATTACGATCACCATAAGCAAGTGGCCATGGCAAAAATACCCTCTATGCGACAGTGTGCGACTTGGCAGCTGGTAAAACTGTATCACGGTCATAAAAGTCCGTGTAAAGACTTTGTCGAATCATTCCACGGGTGTCATGGCGAAAGAAGCAACAACAACAACAACAAACACAAACATCGTCCACAGAGGAAGAGGAATATCAAACCTTTTCACCTTCGATGGAAAAGGATATGCCAGACCTGTACTGGCAATGGCGTCATTGACAAAGTGATTCAATACTTACCTTTTGAAATCCATCTTCCAGGTTATCGTTTTTGTGGCCCTGGAACTCGTCTCGAAAACCCTTTGCTGCGTGGTGATGTACCCATTAATCTTTTGAATCAAGCATGCAAGGAACATGACGTTTCTTATCGCCATAGTTATCCTGGATTAAGACATGTGGCAGATAATTTGTTATTGAAAAACTCTAAACAACGTTTAACATCATGTTATGCCTCAGGGGGTGAGAGGATGGCAGCCCTGATTGTCATGAGTTCTATGAAAGGAAAGTTAATGATACATGGACATAAACATTGAGGAATTGAGGAGTGAGGAATTGGGATGTGTTTGTATTCTATTTTCGTTTGTCAATCCCTATGGTTATGAAATAAAAACAAAGGTTTACCAGAGCACGATGTTGTTTAATTTTTAAAAATAATGATGTTGATGGGATGATTTTTCATTTTCACATTTCACACATGATCAATTCACACATTGCCATTTACCATTTCCACTTTACTGTTTTTAAAATGTGCGTTTCAAGTTTTGCGTTTTTGATGATATGGATTTTCCATTTTGTTGATTACAGTTTTTAAACAATGTCCGTTTGAAGTTTTTTGAATTTTCATATTTCACACATGACAATTTCCAGTTTTTAAAAATGTCCGTTTCAAATTTTCCGTTTTTGAATTTTGGTGATTTTGAGTCATGGATTTTCCATTTTGCTGTTTTCACATTTTTCCATTTGGTGTATGTCGAAAATTGTGATTTGTCACTGATATTGATGCGAGTGCTTGACCATAATGATAATGCAGTGTGTTTATGGGTGTTTGGAGAAACGTGGAGGTCTACGACTACTGCAGGTAAGACTGTTTAACAAAAATAATGTCTATTGACCGCTACATTTCAAAGAAATCAAAACTATTGACAAAACAAAATGACTATTGACCATTTGATATATATAAGTGAAAATTTCCCCCGCCCACCCACCCTACCTCACGGTGTTTGCTCTGGTCATACATACACACCAGCTTTTCTCTACTCATACATTCACAATAACATACCTGCCTTTGGGAACAAACACAACCACTTTATTTATTCCCAAAGGCACATTCTCAACATGCACACTTATCCCAAAAGAACTTTTCATTATAAATTTAATACCATTACAAAAAAAAGTTACTAAAAATACTATTACTCATTGAATATTTACACAAAAAGTAACACTTTTGTTCAGCTTAAAAAAATTAAACTATTTACCAATCTTTTTTTTTAAGAAAATAAGATTTCACTTGGCTTTTAAAGAGCAAAAGTACAAGTGGGTTGCCGCTATTTACACACAAAAAATGTTGTTGTTTGAGTCTTCAGTCTTTTGACTGGTTAGATGCAGCCCTCCATGCCTCCCTGTCCTGAGCTAATCGTTTCATCTCTACATAGCTACCACACCCTACATCCGAGGAAATCTGTTTAACATATTCTAACCTTGGTCTACCCCTACAGTTCTTGTCCTTGACCCTTCCTTCCATAACTAAGCTTGCTATTCCTGGGTGTCTTAGTATGTGTCCTACTAACCTATCTCTTCTCTCCATTAGCACTCGCCAGAAACAGCTCTCCTCTCCCACTCGTCTTAATACCTCTTTGTTTGTAACCCTATCTACCCATCTGATCTTCATCATTCTCCTGTAACACCACATTTCAAATGCTTCAATTCTCCTCTTTTCTGCTGCACCAATAGTCCAAGTTTCACTTCCATAGATCGCCACGCTCCAGACAAAGGCTTCCAAAAATGACTCCCTAACACCTAAATCTATATTCGATGTCAATAGGTTCCCTTTCTGTAGAAATGCTTTCCTTGCCTGTGCCAACCTACTTTTTATATCCTCTTTGCTTCGTCCATCACTGGTTATTCTGCTTCCTAAGCAACAGAAGTCTCCTACTTGCTTCAGGTTTTCACCTGCCAATTTGATCTATATAGAGTTTTCTGATTTATTTCGGCTGCATTCCAATATTTTTGTTTTACATTTATTAATTTTCATCATGAATTCTTTCCGTAAGACGGAGTCCATACCATTCAAAAACTCATTCAAATCCTCAGGCTTGTCGGCCAAGATTACGATGTCATCAGCAAATCTCCGAGTTGAAATTATTTCTCCTTGAATCTTCACTCCCACTTAAAATTTGTCTCCAATTCCCTTCATTGCTTGTTCAATGTAAAGATTGAAAAGTATGGGTGATAAGTTGCAGCCTTGCCTAACACCTTTCTGAATATCAGCTTCTCTCTCATGTCCTTCAGCTCGAATGACTGCTGTCTGGTTTCTGTATAGATTGTAGATTACCCTCCTATCCCTGTACTTTATTCCAATAGATTTCAAAATGTCAAACAATTTAGTCCAATCAACGTTATCAAAAGCCTTTTCTAAGTCTACAAATGCCATGAACGTTCTCTTATCTTTCCTTATTCTACCTTCCAAAATCAGCCTAAGACTTAGTACGGCTACCCTTGTTCCTACATTTCTCCTGAAACCAAACTGGTCTTCACCCAACTCCGTTTCTATCTGGTTTTCAATCCTCTTGTAAATTATTCTAGACAGGATCTTTGAAGCATGAGTAATCAAGCTGATTGTACGGTAATCTTCACATCTGTCAGCTCCCACTTTCTTTGGTACAGGGATGATTACATTCTTCTTGAAATCAGGGGGTCTCTTATATTTGAATTTAGAGATGTAACTCTTGGTTAACATATAGAGGTGTGCAAATTAATAGAATTAAATACATAATTTTAATTAGTCGTCATTACTTTTATTCAAAATCAATTTATAGACCAACTTCTTTTGTTGTCCTACTTAGTAGTGTTTCCTCTCCCGTGGAATTACACCTTTTCCCATAAGGAATTGCGGCTGGAAACTTTCAGATTATTGCATTCCGAGGGATATCTGAGCTGGGTCCATTTTCAATTTTTCATTGACTTTAGAATTCAAGTCAGGTGATTTCAATGCATAGTTCATGAATCTTTGAATAGTTCAATAGCTTCCATCAGTTAAAAGACCCCAAATCCCTCCGCTCTAAATTCACACGTAAAGTAGAATGAAGTAATAAAAACGAAACGTGAGGCATTTTGCATTTGCAAGGCTCCTCTGTTAGTGGAAATTCTAAAGAATCATTTTAATTTGAGTTTGTTAAATGAAAATATAATTAGGAGTCTTGGTTGAATATCTGAAGTAATTTCATGGTCTTGTAAACATACTTAGTGCATTAAACCGTGAAAAGTAAAAACGCAATATTAGAAACCTGACATCGAATCTAATAATTTGCACATCTCTGAAAAGACAGATATCGCCTCCACCCCTACAGATAGAATAGTAAGTACAGGCGATTAAGAGAAATGAAAAGATAACTCACACAGAAGGAATTAATATTTATTAGGCTGTCAATTTGATTGAGTATATCATTGTTATAGAACTGAGGGAATGAAATGACAGGATGTAGGATAGTAATCACCGATGTAGGAAAATAGTAATTTTTTACCATTACCACAGGACAGTTCGTATTAGGGATGCGGACGTATTTAATCTGTGCCCCGTTTGCTGAGGTCTGTGCTCCTCCACAACATTCGTTTCAAAATTCTAATAGTACTTCCTTGCATTCGACATTTGGTTCTATTTGAACTTTGACGTCATGAAAGGATTTTGCTCGCGATTGTGCGGCATACAGTAAAGTTGTCCGTGGCTAAACACCGGTTGATGTAAATAAATGCCTACTTGATCCAGTGTTTGACCTTGAGCTTTATTGATAGTTATAAAAAAAAGCAAAAAGTAATGGAAACTGCCTCCTTTTGAAGTAAAATGGCATAGAAGTATCTGATGGCGTAAGGTCAAGGCGAGGGAGTAGGACATTGTTTCCAACATTTACGCCAGTAATAATTTCCAGGTGTAAGCAATTGTCATGCATCTTCCAAACCAACAGTCTAGTACCGTTCAACAGACCTTGGGTAACATTAATATTTCTCAACAAAATCACAATTGAGCCTTCTTTTAGTCGAACGATATGAGGTGGCAATCCACTTATGTCTATGCTGTCTAAAAATTCTATTGGGAATTGTAGAAGTTCACTCTCATCTTCAGTAATCAAATTATTCACCCTGATGTAAGTTCTCGATGATACTGGGATTAGGTCTAAAACTTTGTCATTGATTTCTTTACAATGTTTATTTTTAGGTGCTAAAATCGCTATTTTTGAAAAGCGTGAAATATTTTTCAGCGTGGGACTAATTCTGAATTTTCTCCATCGACGTGAGGGTATTTACCGTTACCAATTTGTATCAAGAAGTTTGCAAAGTCACGTTGATCTGTATCCACTCGCATATTTTTATTGAGTTTAAAAATTTTGAATAATGGCCACAAAGGAGAGAACCTTACTGACATTTGGACTGATGCTGCTTTAGATGCGTGAGACACAACAGGCAATACCTGCCTAAAATCTCCACCTAAGATGATAATTTTTCCTCCGAAAGGCACGTCGTTATTCATGATGTCCTTGAGCAACCGATTTATACACATCAACGCGTGTTTATTAGCCATAGGGGCTTCATCCCAGATGATAAGTTTTGCTGAACGAATATAAAACGCTTCCTTGCTGTTAACTTTTATTCCTGATACAGAACTTTTATGTAAATGTAGAGGTAACTTGAACTGGCTGTGTACAGTGCGCCCCTGAGGTAGTAACAATACCAGTCCATGCAACAGAAACTACACTTAACCCCAAATTTGTGCAACTGTGAATCAAGCATTGGTAAAGAAATATTTTCCCGGTGCCCCCTGGACCGTCAATGAAATATGCATTACTCATCCTTTTATTGCTGTTTTGTACTTACCCCAAAATTGCTGTAATTATAGCCGTTTGGTTTCCCTTCGCTTGGTTTATCATCCGACTAAATAGATCCTCATTAAGTTTTGGATAATTCATTGGTAAATTTGTCTGAGGGAAATCATCAATAATAGCTGGCAATTCGAGAGAAGTAATGGGAAGACCATGGAGCTTTAATGTATTAGAAATATGTATAAGAGTGAACTGATAAGCAATGTTAGGTTCGTGAAACTGCAGATAATCTTCTGATGATGAATTCTTGAAAATGTCCCATAACTATATTACATTTGAAGGGGTCTGAAAGATACATATATAAGAAAACAAGATGTTCAGTAAAGAACATATAGCCTACTTTCTCCTAAATGCATGGGTATTGTTATAACTCTTTGTCCTTTTCAAGGAGTATGATTGAATGTTGGTTGTAGTAGCTTGTTGAAATACAACGTGCTATAGGGATATAAAACATGAATATGAGGTGCCCTTTGCTAGTGCTACCTCTGTACCAAATTTCGTTCAATTCGGTTTCACCGTGTTTGAATTGATAGGGGGAATCGATTTGCACACATACTTGGCCACCATCTGCAAACTATTGGGCTGATGTTCTTGCAGTTTGGTCAGAATATGTTTCCCACATAAAGATATGGTGTTGCAAAATTTGGTAGAGACTAGATTATTAGGTTGGTCGTAATTACATTTTAGCTTTTAACATTTGGGTGGCCGCGATTACGTTTCCGTCAAGATAGCGGTGATATAAAACATGACACTGAGGTGCCCTTTGCTAGTGCTACCTCTGTACCAAATTTCGTTCATTCGGTTCCACCGTGTTCGAATTAATAGGGGGAATCAATTTTGACATAAAGATGGCCGCCATCCGCAAACTATTAGGCTAATGACCTATTAGATTGGTCAAAGGTATGTTGTTGCAAAGTTTGGTAGAGATCGGATGGTTATGTTAGTCGTAATTTGATTTAAGCTTTAAACATTTGTGTGGCCGCCATTACGTTTCTGTCAATATGGCGGCGATACTAATCATGACACTGAGATGCCCTTTGCTAGTGCTATCTCTGTACCAAATTTCGTTCCATTCGGTTTCACGGTGTTTGAATTAATAGGGGGAATCGATTCTGGCACAAAGATGGCCGCCATCCGCAAACTATTAGGCGAATGACCTATTAGATTGGTCAAAGGATGCACCCTCCATAAAGGTATGTAGTTGCAAAATTTGGTAGAGATCGGATGATTAGGTTAATCGTAATTTGATTCAAGCTTTGAACATTCGTGTGGCCGCCATTACGTTTCCGTCAAGATGGCGGCGATATAAAACATGACACTGAGGTGCCCTTTGCTAGTGCTACCTCTGTACCAAATTTCGTTCCATTCGGTTCCACCGTGTTCGAATTAATAGGGGGAATCAATTTTGACATAAAGATGGCCGCCATCCGCAAACTGTTAGGCTAATAACCTATTAGATTGGTCAAAGGATGCTCCCACCATAAAGGTATGTTGTTGCAAAATTTTGGTAGAGATCGGATGGTTATGTTAGTCGTAATTTAACTTAAGCTTTGAACATTTGTGTGGCCGCCATTACGTTTCTGTCCATATGGCGGCGATATAAAACATGACACTGAGATCCCCTTTGCTAGTGCTACCTCTGTACCAAATTTCGTTCCATTCGGTTTCACCGTGTTTGAATTAATAGGGGGAATTGATTTCCACACAAAGAAGGCCGCCATCCGCAAACTATCAGGCTAATGACCTATTCATTTGGTCAAAGGATGCTTCCTCTATAAAGGTATGTTGTTGCAAAATTTGGTAGACATCGGATGATTAGGTTAATCGTAATTTGATTTAAGCTTTGAACATTTGTGTGGCCGCCATTACGTTTCCGTCAAGATGGCAGCGATATAAAACATGACACTGAGATGCCCTTTGCTAGTGCTACCTCTGTACCAAATTTCGTTCCATTCGGTTTCACCGTGTTTGAATTAATAGGGGGAATTGATTTTCACACAAAGATGGCTGCTATCCGCAAACTATTAGGCTAATGACCTATTCATTTGGTCAAAGGATGCTTCCTCTATAAGGGTATGTTGTTGCAAAATTTGGTAGAGATCGGATGGTTAGGTTAATCGTAATTTGATTTAAGCTTTGAACATTTGTGTGGCCGCCATTACGTTTCCGTCAAGATGGCGGCGATATAAAACATGACACTGAGGTGCCCTTTGCTAGTACTACCTCTGTACCAAATTTCGTTCCATTCGGTTGCACCGTGTTCGAATTAATAGGGGGGAATCGATTTTCACACAAAGATGGCCGCCATCCGCAAACTATTACGTTGATGACCTATTAGATTGGTCAAAGGATGCTCCCTCCATAAAGGCATGTAGTTGCAAAATTTGGTAGAGATCGGATGATTAGGTTAATCGTAATTTGATTTAAGCTTTGAACATTCGTGTGGCCGCCATTACGTTTCCGTCAAGATGGCGGCGATATAAAACATGACACTGAGGTGCCTTTTGTTAGTACTACCTCTGTACCAAATTTCTTTCCATTCGGTTGCACCGTGTTCGAATTAATAGGGGGAATCGATTTTCACACAAAGATGGCCGCCATCCGCAAACTATAAAGCTGATGACCTATTAGTTTGGTCAAAGGATGCTCCCTCCATAAAGGTATGTTGTTGCAAAATTTGGTAGAGATCGGATGATTAGGTTAGTCGTAATTTGATTTAAGCTTTGAACATTTGTGTGGCCGCCATTACGTTTTCGTCAAGATGGTGGCGATATTATACATGACACTGAGGTGCCGTTTGTTAGTACTACCTCTGTACCAAATTTCGTTCCATTCGTTTGCACCGTGTTCGAAGTAATAGGGGGAATCGATTTTCACACAAAGATGGCCGCCATCCGCAAACTTTTACGCTGATGATGTATTGGTTTGGTCAAAGGATGCTCCCCCATAGAGGTATGTTGTTGCAAAATTTGGTAGAGATCGGATGATTAGGTTAGTCGTAATTCGATTTAAGCTTTGAACATTTGTGTGGCCGCCATTACGTTTCCGTCAAGATGGCGGCGATATAAGACATGACACTGAGGTGTCCTCTACTAGTGCTACCTTTGTACCAAATTTCGTTCAATTCGCATTCACCGTGTTCGAATTGATAGGGGGGGGGGGTGACAGACATTCAGAGTACACACACTCACACACAGACACACACACACAGACTCACACACACATACACACACACACACAGACTCACACACACACATACACACACACAGACACACTTTTTTCGCCCTGTGTTCATCTCATAAGTCTACTTTCATTTTTTGCAAAAATCGAAAGTAGGCTAACAGTTTTAGTAACTGAGATGGCATCTGAAATTGTGACCCATCTGCCAAACAACGCTGCCATTCAGAATCGTCAATCAGCAAACCTCGCTCCTTAGCTGTTTCTTTAAAAGTAGAATAGACAGCTGCTTTGTATGTTCGTAGATCCTGGAAGCTGGTAGCACCTATGACGTGAAGCAATAACAGGCGTAAGTAATACCTTTCTGTTTCTGTAGGCGAAACATTATACATTCTGCCTATAGTTTTTGAAACATTTTTCTTTTTTGCCAATGGCAGTTGCTCTTATTCCAGACATAATGTACAGGTGTTTCAGGATATATATATATATATTTAGACTTCCGGCTTGCGAATCTTGATTTAACTTGAACCACGCTTGTAATTCCGTGTTGCGCAACTGTATTTGAAGTAAAATATCAGGAGCGTTATCATTTTTAAAATAGATATTTTGCAAGTTTGGCAAGTGAACTGGTAATCGCATGATAGAATGTGACTGTTCATGCATGTGAAATGAAAATATCCTGAATGTGTCTTGTGTTGGACCAATATATCTAGCATTTAGGAAATAAGTAATTTCATCGTAGTTCACCGTTTCGCCTTCAGGACATATTTTAACAATGCAGCAGTCATGAACTTTATACACATACTTGTTGTGTACACTCCAGCATGCGTTGCAATGCCAATCAAAGAAAGTGTTAGCGTTGTAATTTTGTTTCTTGATGTGCTTTGGATACACAATATTCTTTTCAATTTTCGTTAACTGCCTTTAAACTATCGTAAAATGGATTACCTAATTTAGAAACATTCGTGGTAGCGTGCGCAACAACCTACCAAAGCTTCATCGCAGTCGGAAGAAAGGCATATGAACGCACACGGAATATTGTTTAAACGATTCGTGCGCTGTCACTCATTTGTTGAATCTACTCGTGCGCTACCTACTGTGAAATGGATTTACTAAGTCAAAAACCTTCCCTGGCGTGTACGCAACAACTCATCAAAATTTCATCGCAATCGAATGAATGGCATATGAACGCAAACAAATTTTGTTTAAATGATTCGTGCGCCGTCACTCATTTGTTGAATCTACTCGTACGCTACCTATTGTAAAATAGATCTACACAGCCTGAAACCTTAACTGGAGTGTACTCAATGTTTCAACAAAGTTTCAACGCAATCGGGTGAATGGTATATGAAC
The DNA here is from genome assembly GCA_946902985.2 of Meconema thalassinum. Taxonomy (NCBI): domain Eukaryota; kingdom Metazoa; phylum Arthropoda; class Insecta; order Orthoptera; family Tettigoniidae; genus Meconema; species Meconema thalassinum. The sequence continues at coordinate 62,871 of CAMPQE020000419.1, forward strand.
GTATACGGGACTTTGTTGAAACGATTCACGTGTCGTTGCTCGTTTGTTGAATTTACTCGTGCGCTACCTATTGTAAAATGCATGTACTAAGCCAGAAATCTTCCTGGAGTGTACACAACATCTCACCCAAGTTTCGTCGCTATCGGACGAATGGTATATAAACGCAAACGGGACTTTGTTGAAACGCTTCGAGCGTCGTCGCTCATTTGTTGAATCTACCCGTGCGCTACCTAATGTGAAGTCTATTTACTAAGTCAGAAACCTTCACAGAAGTGTACACAACGTCTCAGCCAAGTTTCATCACTATCGGACGAATGGTATATGATCGCACACGGGACTTTGTTGAAACTCTTCGCGCGTCGTTGCTCATTTGTTGAATCTACTCGTGCGCTACCTGTTGTTAAGTGGAATTACTAAGCCAGAAAGCTTACCTGAAGTGTACAGAATATCTCACCCTAGTTTCATCGCAATGGGGTGAATGGTATATGAACGCATGTGGGACTTACTTGAAACAAACGCACGTCATTTTGTTGAAGCTACTCGCGCGCCATCTATTGTAAATTGGATTTACTACGCCTATAACTTTTCCTGGACTGTGCACAAAAACTCACCAAAATTTGATCGCAATCGGATGAATTGTATATGAACACATCGCCATTACGCATTTGTTTTAACTACTCACGCGCTATCTATCGTGAAATGGATTAACTATACCTATGAACATCCCGAAAGTGTTTACAAAAACTCACCAAAATTTGATCGCAATCGGATCAATGGTTTAAAAACGCATAAAAGACGAACAGACAGACATTCCTTTATATATATATATAAGATTTGTGGATGTATTTAACACTCCGAACACTTGAGCATATTTCAACATTAATATGAGCTTGCAAGTAAAGTAAAAGAAATGGATTGTAGGTAACAATGAATCGACTATCGATTTCAATGTCAATGCCTCGAATTGTTTTTATAATAATCCGTCCATTATTTCTTCTCCTATACGAAGGATAACCATTGGCATTATCTTTGTTCTCTTCTTGAAACTGTTAGGGAATTCTTTCTTACATACGCCATCTTTCATACAGACTGAAGAAGGATTCAAAGATCCGCGAGGACCATGTACCATATGACGCCTTACCAACTCGCATAGCGCTTCATCCTCGAGATCTGGTATTTCGGCTGACACCACACTGTCAATGTCAGAAATTTCTCGAAACTTACAATCTTCCGGTAATGTTAAGAGTAAATGGATGTGTGGGAGACCTCGTTTTTGAAATTCCACTGTATATAGATATGCTTTTACCGAAAATTTCCTTAACATTAATCAATCGTAGCAATTCCTTTACTTTGCAATGGAAAATTCTCACTTCAATATCAGGCCTATTATTAGCCGTTTCCCAGAGATGAATGCTGTTAAATATTTCTAGCCAGCCCGCATTATAGGTGAACGTAATGAATAAATCTGGCTTTCCAAACTTCCTCACTATCGCCATCGCATCCTAATAATTTGGCAATATTTTCCTTGGGCTACCTGTAAAAGAAGATGGCAAAACTACAATACGACCGACTCTGAGATTTTCATTTCTGCTCGTACATGCAAGGCGTCTGCTAAACCGGCATATGTATAAAGTCGTAACTTCCTTTGTTGATGACGTATATATTTTCATCGGTCACCTTCCATACGACAGTAGTAATCAATTTTGCAAACTTGAGCAGCGACAACTAACTCGACATGACCTCCGTGAACACCGTTCATAGACATATACATTTTGTAATCATCGCTCGTATTGATAGCAGATTCGTGCATATCGCTGTTGACAACAATAATGGAATAATAATTATTCCACTTGCCTGTAACATGTTTTACAATTTGCTTTCTAACCTGTGTAAATAAACCCTGATTGTTGTAATCACAATATGCCAATGACCTGAACAGACAATTACCGTCACCTTTAATCTTTATAACATTTGTAATTGAGTGTCGCCTCTCATTCATCATAATATGATTCATTGTATTGATTGAGCACACAGCCTATACGGACGAATCATGAAACGAAAAGAAGACAGTTTGTAGCTGGTGATACCAAAAACTATATAACAGAAAGATCGGATACACAATACAAAAAGCGGTTCCAACATTCGACTGTAGTGGCATCTTCGTGAAATTAGTTGTCTTTCGTATACAGTATTTGTTGTCATTCAAAGAGATGTTGACATGACAGTGTCATTAACAAAATGACTGTTGATTGTGCATGAGCATTTCAGTCTCAAAGTAATCCATTCTTTGAGAAGTTTTAATTAAATTATGTGCACAGAATCCCCTTCTACTTATTGTATGGATACATGCGACATTAGCGCCCGAGTGGAACAGGTAGAAGTTAACGATATCATGTATGGATACATGCGACATTAGTGCCCGAGTGGAGCAGGTAGAAGTTAACGATATCATGACGTAATTCGGGAACTCTCTGTTAATATCAAGTTAGATTTATTATTGCGGCGGCGTTGAATATCATGATACAGTGTTAGTCGTTGTCGCCTAGCAACAATATGTCCGTCAAGTCATTCGATTCTATTTTCGTGAGACCTTGAAGGAAGTAATATTCGCAATTATTTTAATACTCGAATGATATAATCAAGTAAGGTAGGTATCAATCGACGGTGCTTGACGGGCATTACATTTTAAGACAACAAACGTCGTCGTAGCGCAAATATTTCCCGAGATATTTCAGTTTTAGTAAAGGGAGAAATTTTTTGAAAACTATTTTAAAAATATTCACTTGAACAAAATCTTAATTATTTATTTAGATATGGAACTTGTTTAAAACAAAAATATCCTTGATTTTATAAATGGCTGGTCATTTATCAATTTTTAAAAAATAATTATTATAGCTTATGACTGTTTTATTTATGCGTTCAATCCACTTGGATTTTATTTATATTTGACCACGTTAAGGCATCGTCAAAACTAAGTTTTTGTTTATAGACAAACGGTTTGACAAAGAAAGGGTAAATTATCTGAGTCACGAGAAAATCAATTACTGAAATTTATCTGTGATGGCTCCATTTAATAACCATTTGGCTCTTCATTTCACATGATTGCTTTTTATAATTATTATACTTCTCTTCAACATATTTCTTTTATAAGTTGTCAAACCATCATCAAGGTTGACTCTACACATTAAACCATATTTATTCGTGATTACATTTCACGACTGAATGATACACATTCGTTTCGAAATTCAACATTACTATCTTTTTTCATATATAATTATTTATTACTTTTTTTAATCAAGCCATAGCTTTGTTTCAAACACGAAGCTTCATTTATACCAATTTCACCAATCACAGTAATCCACATTACTTTATATCGTGTCTACCCTGTCCAGAAATAGTCATATTGTGACATTACCATAATTGTTTATAATTATACAAACTCGAGAATACCCTATTTGATACAGGCTTTCTGTAACCATTCGATGGCCTTCCGCGTCATAAAATATTCCAATCCAGAACGCATTTATGAAACGTTTAGAAAAATCATTTGTATCAATGCAAAATATGGGCGTGCATAAGACCACTAACCATAGGATAAAAAAATCCTCCAATTCAAATTAAGTCGTTCGAAACTTCCTAACCTCTTATATAAACAATTATCCAACATAATTATTATTATCGTGACTTAGCAAAATATTATTATTTCAAAATCAGAAAAATATGATTATTATTACAAACATTTTATTATTATTATTATTATTTTCAAAATCCAAAATTGGAATTCATGGACAAAACAAATTGAAAACAAAAAGCTCGATTCCGTGGATGAGAAAATATGTTCACCCTCTCTAAAATAAATCACCTAAGATGACCGCAATGACGAAAAATAGAAAATCAGAATAAAGTGTTCCTGAAGCTTTCCATAGACTTTAAATCGCATAACTAGTTTCCTGAACACCATAACATTCGAATCTGGTTTGCTACGGCAAACTGAAGATAAAGTTTGTGTGTTGATAATTATTCAAAACGAATATTTCCAAATACCACAAGCTATAGAAAAATTGTAAATGTAGCTTACATTGTTGAAGTTCTTGTAGAGGCAGGCCTCCTGGCCGGTCCCATAAAAGTTCCGCTTCCAGAAGTGTCCCTCTTTATTCGTCCCATTGGACGCGTACGTAAATCCTCGTATCCGCTTCCATGCCTACTCTCAAATTTCTTAGCAACTCATGATGGCTAGTCCTATATCTGCTTCACAATAAACTCGAACTAAACTGTTCCTGTAGAAAGTCATTATAGCTGACGCTATTTGATGAATAGGGGTTCGAACCTTGGGATCCATGGTACTAGAATCAGTTGTAGCTCTGATACAGCTGTGACCCCTTTCAATTTAGTTGATACTCTTATAATCTTTGGCATATGATTCAGATCCGTAGCTTCCTAGTGTAATATAAACTAGCGGGTAAGGTTATGCACCTTCCAGACACGCGTTAGACACGGCTGGCCCCATCGTTGACTAATCCCTGTGTTCGGGTAATGGATTCTCCCCAACACACATCTGTTAAGATGGGCCCCTCTAAGATCCTAAATAAAGTTTGAGATATGCTTATCCAATCGTCGTCTAGTTTGATCTGATCAAAATGCAAGACTTTTATCCGAAGGATATTGCAATGTGGTTGTGGCTGATCTTTTAAATTACCGAGACACAAACCTGTCACTGATGAATTGGAAATAACAATGTTCCAATCAGTAAAGTGTGGCCTGTAGACAAAGTCAACCATATGTCCAAAAGATGACAAATCTGAGTAAGTGTCAACAGTTCACGAAACCTAACACTCCAATGTTGCTTCACAAAAAATGTTCTAAGTTCCTCGCATCGCTAAAATATTCTATCACTTGACCATAAATTCGTCCAGTGATAACACTGGCTATAAGTTTCGCGTACAATGACTGCTTCGCACTTGATAAAGACTGTAGCGTGACCATGCACGTGATGACGGAGATACTTGCGTGACAATGCACACGAAGTGATTGACCTCTTGGCTCAACTGAGCTCGCTATTTATACCCACTCAGGCTTTCGAGATGATTCCACGCCGCTCGCACGTCACCAGGACCATACGTCACAGCGGGAATAATATCAAACAAATAATTGCTAATATCTCAGCTCCTACTGGACAGATTTTCTTCGAGGATAGTGCATTCTTCTTGTCTTCTTAGTGCCAGTAATTTGACATACGTCACAAGTCTCAAAACCATCGGACAAGAATAATCCAAAAAATAATGCCACAACTTGTCGCAGTGTACGCCATCATGCCTAGCTGATAGCTTCTATCACCTTCTGGAAGAAAAGCCGTGACGAGTTCAAAATTTTCCGCCTTCTCAGAAATGTGCCTTAGACCCAGGCTATCGGCATGTGGATAAGGGCACATCCAACCCTCACATAAAAGAAAAAATGAATTTTTTATTTTTCTGGTCTAAGCTTCAAAAATCAAATAATGATCTGGCTCTTGATTAGTACAATTTTAAGCTAGCCACGATGTTACAAGTTCGTAGATCTGCTAATTTGTAGCTTCCATTGCTATAACTTTCCTTGATTCGACATGGATTTATAAAATATGCGAACAAATTTTGGATACTCTCCCTCGATGCTATGTTCTCAATTTCTCTCGTTGCTATGAATATCCATAACCATCATCCATTATGCACACATTATTAACCATTGCGTTTTGCTAACCACTCTGAGTCTTCTTCATTCCATTTGCGTTGCGTTCTTCGTCGTTTGTGTCATAACCATACCCATAATCTGTCAACTGAAAAGTGTTAACTTCTGCGTTCTTCTAATTTTTAGTTTGATCTTTGGTCTGCTGCAAACCCTATGTACTCGGATCATTTTGAATCAGCTTGTCAAAATATCTTTTGGTCTCCTCGTGTCTCTCCTCCAGGTTCTGTCGTGTCTGCTGCTTAAATTCCTCGTTCGACTGTCTGGAATTCTCGTTCCTCTGGAAATTTTGGTTATTTCTCCCAAAATATCTCCTCTCCTGGTATTGCCTTTGGTTGTATCCAGGTCTCCTCCATCGATTCCAGCGGTTGTTGGCTCCATCAGGTCTCGTAAACGGTTTGTTCTGATACGACCTGTCATTATATTTATTCCTTCCTCACTCTTCTTGACCGTCCTTCGGCGTTTTCTCTTCCCGTTTTATATGTGAATGTGTCTGAGAATACCGATCAGGCATAACAGCGTTAACAATGTGATTTTCATTCCTTCCACCCTTTTGGTGAAAGAACTGGGCGTTAGAATGATCTTATTTTTGTAAGACCTCATCAAACTGTTCCATATTGTATATGTCTGCTGCGATTAAGGTCCTTTGTACTTCGGCCGGAAATTGTCTGAAGAGTGCTGTAATTAACTCTTTATCAGGCATGGGTGGTTCTAAATGCTGTAGCTTAGACAACTGCCCTGAAAAATACGTAGAGTATTTGGTTGGTTGAGAAGTGGAGTAGCGTTTTGAACAAAGTTCTGCTCTCACTTGCTGTTGTGTCTCAGGTGACCAAACTTTCTTTAGTAGCGCTTGAGCAAATTATTCGTAACTGTTTAGATTGCATCTAAACGCTCTAAACCAAGTCAAAGCTGGTCCATCTAAAAATTTGCCTATGACTCGGATTTCCCTTTCCCTAGAAATATTCGAGTCCTTCAGGTAATCTTTGACTTCCCTCAGGAATTCGACTGGTGTAGCTATCCCTGAACCTTAAAATTTGGATGTTTAATCTTCCACAATTTTGTATACAGCTATCTGTGTGGATTGTGCCAGTTTTGGAATTGCTGCCTGTTCTTCAATTACTTTAACTTACTCCTCTAGTTTTTCAAAATGAAAATCTTTATTCGGAACTGAAGATCTGTTTTGTACATTTATGATATCTTTAGACTTCGTCTGGTACTCTGTAAATTTACTAGTAACTTCTTTACAGTTTCCTTCAGTTCAGCATTTTCCTCTCTTACCAGTTTCATAAGTTCATCAGTAGTGCCTTTGTTGTGAGAGTTTTCTGACTGTTTCTTGGCCTGTTCTGCCTGCCTCCTAGCTTCTTCCGCCTGCCTTCTAACTTCTTCAATCTCCTTATGATTTTCCTTCACATCAGAAGATATTTTACTCATTATATCCTCATGATTCTTCATAGACCCTAATATGCTGTTTATATATTTTTGTGCTGCCTGTATGTCCTTTGACATTACAAGGTATCCCGAATCTCTTGTTTTAACGCCTCCTTGATCTCTTCTATAACAGCAGTCTTGATATCTGTTTTTTAATTCCTTGATCACTCCCTTCAGCTCTCCTACTATTTCTCACATCACTAAATTTTCAAAAGTCAATTCTGTCACAATTCCACCTTTTTAAAACTTGACAGTTTTCATCCAGTTTATCACCAGTCCACACGTACCTTGTAATTCTCTTGCGTTTAGGGAGAGGGATCCGACCAAGCCTCGCGGCTTGTCCCTCTCATGAACAACCTTACAACACAACCTACTTTCTCAAGCGATCAGAAGACAATCTTCAGTTTTTCGCGCGTCACCACTTCACTGTGCCGTTACACAGCCCTACCACCACAACATTTGGCGGCAGATTTAAATACATATGGGATTTTCCAGAGTCCCCCTTAAAATTCTGTTGGTGCGGTTTCCCGCTACCACGATAATTTTAACTTAGCGCCAAATGGCGACAGTTATCACTGACTCTTTTCAAGGTTTAGTTTTTTCAAATGTGCCATTGATTACTTCATGGCAATTGCTGAATTTTGACATAAAAGTTTATTTTTAAACTTTGATATTTCCAAAGTCCTGAACGTCCAAATAAGTACAGGTGTTTTCACTCATTGTCGCCACTCCGTCATCAGTGGCGTACCTCTTCTGCCGGTAGATGGGTAGGCAACGGGAGATGAACGCCCAATGTAACGAAACGGTACACCCTCACCTCCCCAATCTCTGCCACCGGGGGAACATAAATTATAGTGTGACCGTGGACCAACACTCTCGATCTACCCCATAAGTGGCCAAGGATGCAGGTAGGTAACAGGCTTCGGGACCCCATGCGTCCGCCAGCAGATCACCGGAATACCCCCACCAAGATGTTGAGTGACTGCCAGTTGTCGGTCGACCCCATGGCCAATGGCGGCGACCCAGCTCGAACCAATGTATGGTAGTTCCTCGCACCATGGACACTCTGAAACTGTCACCAAGAGACAGAAATCTGACCACAACACACCATCTCTATATGTCACTCTTCCACCTTCTTCCGAAGTCTTGGTCGCGCCTTCCCAGTTACGAGACATGTTTATATGCAACGGCTTCCCACCTGTTGCTTCTTTCAAAAAATTCAACTGTCAATTTAGAATCACACGCGCACACGGGACCCGGACTGTGTTTTAAATATGCTCTACATTTCTTTCTTGTACACCATGACCAAATTAGAACTTCTCACAGAAGAGGATTCCATTACAAACCAAAAGTTAAGTTAAGGCGGTCCACCTAACCTTACAACGTTTTAAGTTACAGAAGTTACTTAACCAAACAAACTCTTACATCTCACAAGATGCTGACCATTGTTTACGTTAAATTTGACAACCCAGTACGTTAACAAATGAAATACATTTACTCCAAAGCTTTCAATTTAGTACACGGGGCTACATGACCGCGTTGTCGCAGCCCCTAAACTTAAGAACCAACAAACCAACCAAAGCTTTCAATTACTATATGCCTTTAGCAACAGTTATAATTAATCCGTACATACCGGTACTTGAACAAATCAAAATTATTATATGAACTACCATATTAAACTCTGAATTATTTTCAAAATGCAGTGACCAAGAATTCAAAAGAAATATTCTCACAATAAATTAAAACAATCCATACACTAACCACACAACTTGAGCACGCCCCAGAAAAATTTACAATCAATTCAGTTACTAAGCATGCCCGGTTACTTAGCCCATTAAATCCAGACAGAAAAATTCAGGAGACAGTGTACTGAACAGAAACGAACACAAGGCCTTGGCATATCAACGAGCTTGGATCCCACATACATACAACAATTCATTCATCACTCAAACACCTAACAACTTTAGAGAAAACAACACCCCAAAAAACAATTACTAACGCACCAAAAATAATTTCCCCTGACTATACACAAGTATGTAAAATAAGTAGTCGCCAAGGCACCATAACACCACAAAAAAAAACACATTTTCATACCACAAGCAAAAATAATAGGGACTTTACCATGACGGATAACAACTCTTGCATCCAGACTCTCCACTACCGCAGTGGCAGAGTGTTCCCAATTTAAAAAAAAACACTTAAACACCCACCATCATAAACACTATCACTCTTGCTTACCCGGTCCAGGCGAAAAATTGAAACGAACATGAGTGGGAATACCAGCAGCTCCGAGCATCACCAAAACTGACCTAAAGTCTGCATCCTCCTTCCATAACCTGCAACTCACAAAATAGTTGACGCTTTCATCATCGCTGCTTCGCTGTCCCATACCAGGCGAAGCTTGAATCAGAAAGGCCAAATCATTCCAACCTTCGGTCGACCCAGTACGTTTCCCATAAAACGACTAAATCGAGCTCGGATTGGTAGGTACCTCATCGAAATCCAGACTTACATACTTGGCTTGTCTTGTCTTAAAGATTAACAAAATGAAGCACTTAATTAATATACGCCCTAACCTGAATATAACTAACAAAACAACTCATTTCACCCCACCTCCAAATCAAAGTAAAATCTAAAATTACTGCACACACACTGACACAACATACACAATTCAAACACATCCCAGTCGTTCTCTCACAACAAGCTCCAAAGTACCAGTTGCACGATGCTCACATCAACACTAACACATGTGAGCACCCAAGGAGTAATAAGGAGACGCCCTGTCAGCGCTATAGCATGCGGAGAGTTGAAGCCCTGACCACGCCCCCATTTTAGCCTGACTCCAGCTGTAAATGGAGCCTAGGGTACTGTAGACTACCAGTAAAAGATTCGTGAGCAGGTATAGTACAAAGTTGTAAAGTACTGTATATGCCGATGCAAATCAAGGAATATTTGTTGGTCTTTGCTGCCTAGCGTGAAGTGTACGGCAGTCACAATACTTTTTGTCACACTCGAAAATCATGTAAAGTGCCGTGAAACGTTTAATTTTACAACATAAACTAGAGCATAGGTGGCCAACGAGAGAGCGCAGCTCCTGGAGCCAACTGCATGAGCGCGAGCGGAGCCAAAGAACCGGGACCAGCTGACTGCTTGCTAATAGTTTGTGCTGGAACGACTAGATGGCAATATGCGCAGTCAAGGCGCAAGCATAGGTACAACATTGTACCGGGCGAGTAGGCCTATATTATGTGTACGGCTGTACGCTAAATATGAATTATGAACAAGCTTAGCACATTTTTATGAACAGTTATCGCAAACAGATTTCCCAAACATGCACAAAATGACTGCCAAACTTCTGTCAATATTTAGTTCAACATATATGTGTGAGACACTGTTCTCTCTAATGATGATAAATAAATCTCCACGAAGAGCCACTCTAACTGACGCACATCTCACTGCCGTTCTTCGAATTGGAAGTGCAAAATCGAGTCTGCTTCAGCGAAATGATATGCACACGTCCTCATCATCTGCAGAATGACAGTTCAGATATATAAGAACACATAAGGCTATGTTTTGTATATGGTAAAAGATATTTATTGATGTATTTATTTCTGTACTACCAGAGCAAGTTTTCGTTCCTTGTGTTCTAAACAAGTTGTTAGGTTCGCTTATTGTAGTTTCAGGACTATCGGTAGTGGGCAAAGGAGGGTGTACTTATTAGCTGTCAAAGTAATTAATTATGTTTCCTTCACAGAAACTAATAAAAGGAATATAATTAAACGTATGAACGTAGCTCCATAATCTAATCATCTAATGCACAACAAACAGGACACAAGTATAAAGCTGTTGTGATACGCCGCTTGTAAGGGCAAGATGTGCAAGCAGCTACAAGGTTAACTTCGGTGAGAGCGCATACTCGGCTCTTTCTCCTGCCGGAGCGGGAGCGCTGATCAATGAGCCGAATTGTGCCCATCTCTGAACTAGACAATACACCGATCTAAAATATAGTAGGCCTATAGCACTTGGGAAATGAATGTATTATACCGGTATGCAGTTTTTTAACCTGTAAGTATTGTGGGATTTCTGACAACCAGACACCCACAACTATTCTTAACTTATACCAATTAATAGACAAATAATTACTGAGATACCAGTATGCCTGCCATTAAATTCACGAATGTGTATTGAATAAATTTAAAATATTAAGGCATGTGAACTAATTGGAAGATGGCGTTATTGTTCTTATTGCACGATGCTTTTATAAAATAGGCCACTTCAATTCCGGTAAAAAATAAACAAGGGGGCTGAAGTTTGAGATTAACACGCTAAAATATACAAATAATGGCATATAAATCTTCTAACACCAACGAGCAATAAAGCTAAGAGCTCAAGCCACATGACAAGGATCTGGGTAGGCTAATTAGAATAAAGTAATACCGTTCATTAATTGACAAGCAGAAACTACCGTACTTCCAGTAAGAAACGAAGGTAAATATCCGTAATTAATTCCTAGCTATCAAAATACTTATATTTGTGGACACATATGCCAATATTTGAACATTTAACGAATGATACTAGAACAGTGCCACCAGGTGGCTACCCTACGGATTAAAACATAACACAAGAAATAGCAAATAAAGTGCATTTACCTGTGAAATAACATTACCTTGGCAGGTGGGAGTTCTGTTTGTGCAATTATATGCCCCACACGTCGATATTTCATCCCACACGCGAAATATCTCCATTTTGTAGAAAGTATGTCACAGCATCAGATGCTATTAACTCTCAATCGGGCGCATGGCGGTCTAAACGACCGAAGTCTTAAAATTTTTGGCAGGCAATCCGTTAGAAAGTTAGCAATGCCCCCTCCCCTCCTAACTATCTCGGCCAAGGGATCATCTAGCCATCTGATAATTTGACCCGTCTCTAGGCAGGCTGTAAAAACTGAAATACTGTGCTTCACAATAATTTGACCGTTCAAGTCGGATATGTCTCAATATATTACTGAGTGATGGGATGGGGTGGGGTGGGGGAGGGGATGTGAGGGGCGGGGGGGGGGGAGGAGAAATTACATGATTATTCTTCCATTTTACTAACCGAGAAAAATTAAATAGAAAGGAACTTTGTTGTTCAGAGCTTTCCAGATTTCTTCTCGAAAGAAGTCGTCTTAAAACGGGATATATCTTTATTAAGGCCTTTGAGTACAGAAAAATATTATAAATATTGTCTAAATAAGTATAAACTTATATACAACAAAATTAATCCTCAACATTTTTATTAGAACCCAAGATCGTTCAGTGAAAAACTAAAAATTAAGAAAGCGGTCGAAATGACCGATGCGCCCGAGAGTGTTCGTCTGATGGGCCCGCCCGGTTGAGAGTTAAGAGCCTATCGCAATGTTTTGAGCATACTGTATACTGTAGTAGTGTTTCGTGGTGTTTGCAGATAGCGCGGCCGTGCAGTAATTGTACCATCTTCTTCGGAACATGGCTTTTCTCCCCTTGATAGGCCCCACGAGTTCTGACGGACCAGATTTTGCAGTGCGTTTAGTGCGTTATGAATCCCTGAATGTAAATGTTGATTTGATAGACGCTTGTTTATTGGACTTAAGTTTCATATCCTAAAAATAAGGGTCTCACGTTGCTGTTTACTGTTGACTTTCCTAGGAATAAGGGCGTACCGCTTGCTGGGGTGGAGCGGCCGGGGGGATTGGAAGGCGGGCTGAACTGGCCACTGCCAGTGTTTTATATCAGCAAACCCCTAAATTGAAACACAAAAACAAAATGAGAAAATAAATTTCCGTATTCGTCTTTCTTGGTATTACAACTTATTTAGTAATGTGTGCGATCTTTTATAATTTCATTGTCATAAAAATATTTTATATTCATATGGATGAAAGTTCGCGTGAAACTCGTAAACAACCCGCCATTTCGAGATGAGCATTCCCGCCACATTAATTCCTTGTTAGTGGTAAGTTAACGAGCATATTCTAAATTGAAAACCGGCAATAAGTGAACTGATGAAAGAAACAAAGAATGAGATTTCCATACTACTCAACGAAATAAAATGCAAAACTTCCACCGCTCTAACGCCATCTAGCAACTGTTTATAGAACTGTGTGGACTTATATTTTCACGTTGCTACCTTGTCATTGCATAGTTCACCCGAGATCCAATAGATGGCAGAATACATATAGTTTTGCATGGAAGTTTTATTTTATGGATCGAAAACAATATATATTACGAGGTTTAAATAATATGATCGTTTCTCAATATCAGAATTAAGCTTTAAGCACTGATTGTTTTTCCCGATGACAAACCCCTGAAATACTGTAAAGCCCAACTGGTTCCGGGGTGGAGACATACGTCGTGGGAGAAGGGTGTGTGGGTTTTAGTGGGTAAGAATCCCACACTATTGTGGAGTGCGGACCCCCACAATGTCTTAGGCAAGATTTCCCACATTCCCACGCAAAAAAAAAAAAAAAAAAAAAAAAAACGTAACCGCTCTAGTGTGTAGTTTTTAATAGAAGGGCTTTTAGAATTATTTATTAATTTATTAATTTTTTATTTCTTTATTTATTTATTTATTTATTTATTTATTATTTATTAATTTTTTTATTTATATATTATTTATTATTTATTTTTCGATGTAGTATTTAGCAGTAGTTAATGGCAGCTAGCTGGAGTTAGTAGTAGTCGTACTGGGTGAGTGCGTGTGATTAAGGCCTCTGGAGGTGACATTCATGAAAGGCCTCTGGCACGAGATTAAATTCTTTGTAAGCCGCAAAGCCTCTGGCACGAGATTAATTTCTCTGTAAGCAACATGAATGTGAGACCTCTGGCAGACCTTTCAATCACACGCATTCACCCACTACGACTACTACTAACTTCCACTTACTACCGTTAACTACCGCCAAATGCTACTTCTTTGGGATTGTAGTCATAATGGTAGATAAAGGTAGTACTAGTTGTTGTTTTATGGGGCCGGACAGTGAGGTCATCTAGAGGGATTTAGGCTAGTAGTAGTTTTTATAGGAGGAATAGTTTAATTCTTGTGCTAGTAGTAGTATAGCTTGTTATAGTGATGGTGGGTGGTATTAGTGCTAGGTTTAGAGTAGTTGGGATGCAAGGAGTAGGAATCCTACTCAAAAGTCAACCTCACCTGCACGCGGTGCACCCTGCTTTAGACTAACGAGGCTCTGGCGACCGAATGACTCCCGGGATATGGAGTCACTTGAGTAGTAAGGAAATCTCTCTCTTTGTTTCTTTGTTCACTTCTTGCCGGTTTTCAATTTAGAATATGCCCGTTAACTTACCACTAACAAGTAATTACGTTAAATGGCCAAATATGGCCACTGCCAGTCAGTATTTTACATCAGCAAACCGCTAAATTGAAACACAAAAACAAAATGAGAAAATAAATTTCCGTATTCGTCTTTCTTGGTATTACAACTTATTTAGTAATGTGTGCGATCTTTTATAATTTCATTGTCATAAAAATATTTTATATTCATATGGATGAAAGTTCGCGTGAAACTCGTAAACAACCCGCCATTTCGAGATGAGCATCCCCGCCACATTAATTCCTTGTTAGTGGTAAGTTAACGAGCATATTCTAAATTGAAAACCGGCAATAAGTGAACTGATGAAAGAAACAAAGAATGAGATTTCCATACTACTCAACGAAATAAAATGCAAAACTTCCACCGCTCTAACGCCATCTAGCAACTGTTTATAGATCTGTGTGGACTTATATTTTCACGTTGCTACCTTGTCATTGCATAGTTCACCCGAGATCCAATAGATGGCAGAATACATATAGTTTTGCATGGAAGTTTTATTTTATGGATCGAAAACAATATATATTACGAGGTTTAAATAATATGATCGTTTCTCAATATCAGAATTAAGCTTTAAGCACTGATTGTTTTTCCCGATGACAAACCCCTGAAATACTGTAAAGCCCAACTGGTTCCGGGGTGGAGACATACGTCGTGGGAGAAGGGTGTGTGGGTTTTAGTGGGTAAGAATCCCACACTATTGTGGAGTGCGGACCCCCACAATGTCTTAGGCAAGATTTCCCACATTCCCACGCAAAAAAAAAAAAAAAAAAAAAAAAAACGTAACCGCTCTAGTGTGTAGTTTTTAATAGAAGGGCTTTTAGAATTATTTATTAATTTATTAATTTTTTATTTCTTTATTTATTTATTTATTTATTTATTTATTATTTATTAATTTTTTTATTTATATATTATTTATTATTTATTTTTCGATGTAGTATTTAGCAGTAGTTAATGGCAGCTAGCTGGAGTTAGTAGTAGTCGTACTGGGTGAGTGCGTGTGATTAAGGCCTCTGGAGGTGACATTCATGAAAGGCCTCTGGCACGAGATTAAATTCTTTGTAAGCCGCAAAGCCTCTGGCACGAGATTAATTTCTCTGTAAGCAACATGAATGTGAGACCTCTGGCAGACCTTTCAATCACACGCATTCACCCACTACGACTACTACTAACTTCCACTTACTACCGTTAACTACCGCCAAATGCTACTTCTTTGGGATTGTAATCATAATGGTAGATAAAGGTAGTACTAGTTGTTGTTTTATGGGGCCGGACAGTGAGGTCATCTAGAGGGATTTAGGCTAGTAGTAGTTTTTATAGGAGGAATAGTTTAATTCTTGTGCTAGTAGTAGTATAGCTTGTTATAGTGATGGTGGGTGGTATTAGTGCTAGGTTTAGAGTAGTTGGGATGCAAGGAGTAGGAATCCTACTCAAAAGTCAACCTCACCTGCACGCGGTGCACCCTGCTTTAGACTAACGAGGCTCTGGCGACCGAATGACTCCCGGGATATGGAGTCACTTGAGTAGTAAGGAAATCTCTCTCTTTGTTTCTTTGTTCACTTCTTGCCGGTTTTCAATTTAGAATATGCCCGTTAACTTACCACTAACAAGTAATTACGTTAAATGGCCAAATATGGCCACTGCCAGTATTTTACATCAGCAAACCCCTAAATTGAAACACAAAAACAAAATGAGAAAATAAATTTCCGTATTCGTCTTTCTTGGTATTACAACTTATTTAGTAATGTGTGCGATCTTTTATAATTTCATTGTCATAAAAATATTTTATATTCATATGGATGAAAGTTCGCGTGAAACTCGTAAACAACCCGCCATTTCGAGATGAGCATTCCCGCCACATTAATTCCTTGTTAGTGGTAAGTTAACGAGCATATTCTAAATTGAAAACCGGCAATAAGTGAACTGATGAAAGAAACAAAGAATGAGATTTCCATACTACTCAACGAAATAAAATGCAAAACTTCCACCGCTCTAACGCCATCTAGCAACTGTTTATAGAACTGTGTGGACTTATATTTTCACGTTGCTACCTTGTCATTGCATAGTTCACCCGAGATCCAATAGATGGCAGAATACATATAGTTTTGCATGGAAGTTTTATTTTATGGATCGAAAACAATATATATTACGAGGTTTAAATAATATGATCGTTTCTCAATATCAGAATTAAGCTTTAAGCACTGATTGTTTTTCCCGATGACAAACCCCTGAAATACTGTAAAGCCCAACTGGTTCCGGGGTGGAGACATACGTCGTGGGAGAAGGGTGTGTGGGTTTTAGTGGGTAAGAATCCCACACTATTGTGGAGTGCGGACCCCCACAATGTCTTAGGCAAGATTTCCCACATTCCCACGCAAAAAAAAAAAAAAAAAAAAAAAAAACGTAACCGCTCTAGTGTGTAGTTTTTAATAGAAGGGCTTTTAGAATTATTTATTAATTTATTAATTTTTTATTTCTTTATTTATTTATTTATTTATTTATTTATTATTTATTAATTTTTTTATTTATATATTATTTATTATTTATTTTTCGATGTAGTATTTAGCAGTAGTTAATGGCAGCTAGCTGGAGTTAGTAGTAGTCGTACTGGGTGAGTGCGTGTGATTAAGGCCTCTGGAGGTGACATTCATGAAAGGCCTCTGGCACGAGATTAAATTCTTTGTAAGCCGCAAAGCCTCTGGCACGAGATTAATTTCTCTGTAAGCAACATGAATGTGAGACCTCTGGCAGACCTTTCAATCACACGCATTCACCCACTACGACTACTACTAACTTCCACTTACTACCGTTAACTACCGCCAAATGCTACTTCTTTGGGATTGTAGTCATAATGGTAGATAAAGGTAGTACTAGTTGTTGTTTTATGGGGCCGGACAGTGAGGTCATCTAGAGGGATTTAGGCTAGTAGTAGTTTTTATAGGAGGAATAGTTTAATTCTTGTGCTAGTAGTAGTATAGCTTGTTATAGTGATGGTGGGTGGTATTAGTGCTAGGTTTAGAGTAGTTGGGATGCAAGGAGTAGGAATCCTACTCAAAAGTCAACCTCACCTGCACGCGGTGCACCCTGCTTTAGACTAACGAGGCTCTGGCGACCGAATGACTCCCGGGATATGGAGTCACTTGAGTAGTAAGGAAATCTCTCTCTTTGTTTCTTTGTTCACTTCTTGCCGGTTTTCAATTTAGAATATGCCCGTTAACTTACCACTAACAAGTAATTACGTTAAATGGCCAAATATGGCCACTGCCAGTCAGTATTTTACATCAGCAAACCGCTAAATTGAAACACAAAAACAAAATGAGAAAATAAATTTCCGTATTCGTCTTTCTTGGTATTACAACTTATTTAGTAATGTGTGCGATCTTTTATAATTTCATTGTCATAAAAATATTTTATATTCATATGGATGAAAGTTCGCGTGAAACTCGTAAACAACCCGCCATTTCGAGATGAGCATTCCCGCCACATTAATTCCTTGTTAGTGGTAAGTTAACGAGCATATTCTAAATTGAAAACCGGCAATAAGTGAACTGATGAAAGAAACAAAGAATGAGATTTCCATACTACTCAACGAAATAAAATGCAAAACTTCCACCGCTCTAACGCCATCTAGCAACTGTTTATAGATCTGTGTGGACTTATATTTTCACGTTGCTACCTTGTCATTGCATAGTTCACCCGAGATCCAATAGATGGCAGAATACATATAGTTTTGCATGGAAGTTTTATTTTATGGATCGAAAACAATATATATTACGAGGTTTAAATAATATGATCGTTTCTCAATATCAGAATTAAGCTTTAAGCACTGATTGTTTTTCCCGATGACAAACCCCTGAAATACTGTAAAGCCCAACTGGTTCCGGGGTGGAGACATACGTCGTGGGAGAAGGGTGTGTGGGTTTTAGTGGGTAAGAATCCCACACTATTGTGGAGTGCGGACCCCCACAATGTCTTAGGCAAGATTTCCCACATTCCCACGCAAAAAAAAAAAAAAAAAAAAAAAAAACGTAACCGCTCTAGTGTGTAGTTTTTAATAGAAGGGCTTTTAGAATTATTTATTAATTTATTAATTTTTTATTTCTTTATTTATTTATTTATTTATTTATTTATTATTTATTAATTTTTTTATTTATATATTATTTATTATTTATTTTTCGATGTAGTATTTAGCAGTAGTTAATGGCAGCTAGCTGGAGTTAGTAGTAGTCGTACTGGGTGAGTGCGTGTGATTAAGGCCTCTGGAGGTGACATTCATGAAAGGCCTCTGGCACGAGATTAAATTCTTTGTAAGCCGCAAAGCCTCTGGCACGAGATTAATTTCTCTGTAAGCAACATGAATGTGAGACCTCTGGCAGACCTTTCAATCACACGCATTCACCCACTACGACTACTACTAACTTCCACTTACTACCGTTAACTACCGCCAAATGCTACTTCTTTGGGATTGTAATCATAATGGTAGATAAAGGTAGTACTAGTTGTTGTTTTATGGGGCCGGACAGTGAGGTCATCTAGAGGGATTTAGGCTAGTAGTAGTTTTTATAGGAGGAATAGTTTAATTCTTGTGCTAGTAGTAGTATAGCTTGTTATAGTGATGGTGGGTGGTATTAGTGCTAGGTTTAGAGTAGTTGGGATGCAAGGAGTAGGAATCCTACTCAAAAGTCAACCTCACCTGCACGCGGTGCACCCTGCTTTAGACTAACGAGGCTCTGGCGACCGAATGACTCCCGGGATATGGAGTCACTTGAGTAGTAAGGAAATCTCTCTCTTTGTTTCTTTGTTCACTTCTTGCCGGTTTTCAATTTAGAATATGCCCGTTAACTTACCACTAACAAGTAATTACGTTAAATGGCCAAATATGGCCACTGCCAGTATTTTACATCAGCAAACCCCTAAATTGAAACACAAAAACAAAATGAGAAAATAAATTTCCGTATTCGTCTTTCTTGGTATTACAACTTATTTAGTAATGTGTGCGATCTTTTATAATTTCATTGTCATAAAAATATTTTATATTCATATGGATGAAAGTTCGCGTGAAACTCGTAAACAACCCGCCATTTCGAGATGAGCATTCCCGCCACATTAATTCCTTGTTAGTGGTAAGTTAACGAGCATATTCTAAATTGAAAACCGGCAATAAGTGAACTGATGAAAGAAACAAAGAATGAGATTTCCATACTACTCAACGAAATAAAATGCAAAACTTCCACCGCTCTAACGCCATCTAGCAACTGTTTATAGAACTGTGTGGACTTATATTTTCACGTTGCTACCTTGTCATTGCATAGTTCACCCGAGATCCAATAGATGGCAGAATACATATAGTTTTGCATGGAAGTTTTATTTTATGGATCGAAAACAATATATATTACGAGGTTTAAATAATATGATCGTTTCTCAATATCAGAATTAAGCTTTAAGCACTGATTGTTTTTCCCGATGACAAACCCCTGAAATACTGTAAAGCCCAACTGGTTCCGGGGTGGAGACATACGTCGTGGGAGAAGGGTGTGTGGGTTTTAGTGGGTAAGAATCCCACACTATTGTGGAGTGCGGACCCCCACAATGTCTTAGGCAAGATTTCCCACATTCCCACGCAAAAAAAAAAAAAAAAAAAAAAAAACGTAACCGCTCTAGTGTGTAGTTTTTAATAGAAGGGCTTTTAGAATTATTTATTAATTTATTAATTTTTTATTTCTTTATTTATTTATTTATTTATTTATTTATTATTTATTAATTTTTTTATTTATATATTATTTATTATTTATTTTTCGATGTAGTATTTAGCAGTAGTTAATGGCAGCTAGCTGGAGTTAGTAGTAGTCGTACTGGGTGAGTGCGTGTGATTAAGGCCTCTGGAGGTGACATTCATGAAAGGCCTCTGGCACGAGATTAAATTCTTTGTAAGCCGCAAAGCCTCTGGCACGAGATTAATTTCTCTGTAAGCAACATGAATGTGAGACCTCTGGCAGACCTTTCAATCACACGCATTCACCCACTACGACTACTACTAACTTCCACTTACTACCGTTAACTACCGCCAAATGCTACTTCTTTGGGATTGTAGTCATAATGGTAGATAAAGGTAGTACTAGTTGTTGTTTTATGGGGCCGGACAGTGAGGTCATCTAGAGGGATTTAGGCTAGTAGTAGTTTTTATAGGAGGAATAGTTTAATTCTTGTGCTAGTAGTAGTATAGCTTGTTATAGTGATGGTGGGTGGTATTAGTGCTAGGTTTAGAGTAGTTGGGATGCAAGGAGTAGGAATCCTACTCAAAAGTCAACCTCACCTGCACGCGGTGCACCCTGCTTTAGACTAACGAGGCTCTGGCGACCGAATGACTCCCGGGATATGGAGTCACTTGAGTAGTAAGGAAATCTCTCTCTTTGTTTCTTTGTTCACTTCTTGCCGGTTTTCAATTTAGAATATGCCCGTTAACTTACCACTAACAAGTAATTACGTTAAATGGCCAAATATGGCCACTGCCAGTCAGTATTTTACATCAGCAAACCGCTAAATTGAAACACAAAAACAAAATGAGAAAATAAATTTCCGTATTCGTCTTTCTTGGTATTACAACTTATTTAGTAATGTGTGCGATCTTTTATAATTTCATTGTCATAAAAATATTTTATATTCATATGGATGAAAGTTCGCGTGAAACTCGTAAACAACCCGCCATTTCGAGATGAGCATTCCCGCCACATTAATTCCTTGTTAGTGGTAAGTTAACGAGCATATTCTAAATTGAAAACCGGCAATAAGTGAACTGATGAAAGAAACAAAGAATGAGATTTCCATACTACTCAACGAAATAAAATGCAAAACTTCCACCGCTCTAACGCCATCTAGCAACTGTTTATAGATCTGTGTGGACTTATATTTTCACGTTGCTACCTTGTCATTGCATAGTTCACCCGAGATCCAATAGATGGCAGAATACATATAGTTTTGCATGGAAGTTTTATTTTATGGATCGAAAACAATATATATTACGAGGTTTAAATAATATGATCGTTTCTCAATATCAGAATTAAGCTTTAAGCACTGATTGTTTTTCCCGATGACAAACCCCTGAAATACTGTAAAGCCCAACTGGTTCCGGGGTGGAGACATACGTCGTGGGAGAAGGGTGTGTGGGTTTTAGTGGGTAAGAATCCCACACTATTGTGGAGTGCGGACCCCCACAATGTCTTAGGCAAGATTTCCCACATTCCCACGCAAAAAAAAAAAAAAAAAAAAAAAAAAACGTAACCGCTCTAGTGTGTAGTTTTTAATAGAAGGGCTTTTAGAATTATTTATTAATTTATTAATTTTTTATTTCTTTATTTATTTATTTATTTATTTATTTATTATTTATTAATTTTTTTATTTATATATTATTTATTATTTATTTTTCGATGTAGTATTTAGCAGTAGTTAATGGCAGCTAGCTGGAGTTAGTAGTAGTCGTACTGGGTGAGTGCGTGTGATTAAGGCCTCTGGAGGTGACATTCATGAAAGGCCTCTGGCACGAGATTAAATTCTTTGTAAGCCGCAAAGCCTCTGGCACGAGATTAATTTCTCTGTAAGCAACATGAATGTGAGACCTCTGGCAGACCTTTCAATCACACGCATTCACCCACTACGACTACTACTAACTTCCACTTACTACCGTTAACTACCGCCAAATGCTACTTCTTTGGGATTGTAATCATAATGGTAGATAAAGGTAGTACTAGTTGTTGTTTTATGGGGCCGGACAGTGAGGTCATCTAGAGGGATTTAGGCTAGTAGTAGTTTTTATAGGAGGAATAGTTTAATTCTTGTGCTAGTAGTAGTATAGCTTGTTATAGTGATGGTGGGTGGTATTAGTGCTAGGTTTAGAGTAGTTGGGATGCAAGGAGTAGGAATCCTACTCAAAAGTCAACCTCACCTGCACGCGGTGCACCCTGCTTTAGACTAACGAGGCTCTGGCGACCGAATGACTCCCGGGATATGGAGTCACTTGAGTAGTAAGGAAATCTCTCTCTTTGTTTCTTTGTTCACTTCTTGCCGGTTTTCAATTTAGAATATGCCCGTTAACTTACCACTAACAAGTAATTACGTTAAATGGCCAAATATGGCCACTGCCAGTATTTTACATCAGCAAACCCCTAAATTGAAACACAAAAACAAAATGAGAAAATAAATTTCCGTATTCGTCTTTCTTGGTATTACAACTTATTTAGTAATGTGTGCGATCTTTTATAATTTCATTGTCATAAAAATATTTTATATTCATATGGATGAAAGTTCGCGTGAAACTCGTAAACAACCCGCCATTTCGAGATGAGCATTCCCGCCACATTAATTCCTTGTTAGTGGTAAGTTAACGAGCATATTCTAAATTGAAAACCGGCAATAAGTGAACTGATGAAAGAAACAAAGAATGAGATTTCCATACTACTCAACGAAATAAAATGCAAAACTTCCACCGCTCTAACGCCATCTAGCAACTGTTTATAGAACTGTGTGGACTTATATTTTCACGTTGCTACCTTGTCATTGCATAGTTCACCCGAGATCCAATAGATGGCAGAATACATATAGTTTTGCATGGAAGTTTTATTTTATGGATCGAAAACAATATATATTACGAGGTTTAAATAATATGATCGTTTCTCAATATCAGAATTAAGCTTTAAGCACTGATTGTTTTTCCCGATGACAAACCCCTGAAATACTGTAAAGCCCAACTGGTTCCGGGGTGGAGACATACGTCGTGGGAGAAGGGTGTGTGGGTTTTAGTGGGTAAGAATCCCACACTATTGTGGAGTGCGGACCCCCACAATGTCTTAGGCAAGATTTCCCACATTCCCACGCAAAAAAAAAAAAAAAAAAAAAAAAACGTAACCGCTCTAGTGTGTAGTTTTTAATAGAAGGGCTTTTAGAATTATTTATTAATTTATTAATTTTTTATTTCTTTATTTATTTATTTATTTATTTATTTATTATTTATTAATTTTTTTATTTATATATTATTTATTATTTATTTTTCGATGTAGTATTTAGCAGTAGTTAATGGCAGCTAGCTGGAGTTAGTAGTAGTCGTACTGGGTGAGTGCGTGTGATTAAGGCCTCTGGAGGTGACATTCATGAAAGGCCTCTGGCACGAGATTAAATTCTTTGTAAGCCGCAAAGCCTCTGGCACGAGATTAATTTCTCTGTAAGCAACATGAATGTGAGACCTCTGGCAGACCTTTCAATCACACGCATTCACCCACTACGACTACTACTAACTTCCACTTACTACCGTTAACTACCGCCAAATGCTACTTCTTTGGGATTGTAGTCATAATGGTAGATAAAGGTAGTACTAGTTGTTGTTTTATGGGGCCGGACAGTGAGGTCATCTAGAGGGATTTAGGCTAGTAGTAGTTTTTATAGGAGGAATAGTTTAATTCTTGTGCTAGTAGTAGTATAGCTTGTTATAGTGATGGTGGGTGGTATTAGTGCTAGGTTTAGAGTAGTTGGGATGCAAGGAGTAGGAATCCTACTCAAAAGTCAACCTCACCTGCACGCGGTGCACCCTGCTTTAGACTAACGAGGCTCTGGCGACCGAATGACTCCCGGGATATGGAGTCACTTGAGTAGTAAGGAAATCTCTCTCTTTGTTTCTTTGTTCACTTCTTGCCGGTTTTCAATTTAGAATATGCCCGTTAACTTACCACTAACAAGTAATTACGTTAAATGGCCAAATATGGCCACTGCCAGTCAGTATTTTACATCAGCAAACCGCTAAATTGAAACACAAAAACAAAATGAGAAAATAAATTTCCGTATTCGTCTTTCTTGGTATTACAACTTATTTAGTAATGTGTGCGATCTTTTATAATTTCATTGTCATAAAAATATTTTATATTCATATGGATGAAAGTTCGCGTGAAACTCGTAAACAACCCGCCATTTCGAGATGAGCATTCCCGCCACATTAATTCCTTGTTAGTGGTAAGTTAACGAGCATATTCTAAATTGAAAACCGGCAATAAGTGAACTGATGAAAGAAACAAAGAATGAGATTTCCATACTACTCAACGAAATAAAATGCAAAACTTCCACCGCTCTAACGCCATCTAGCAACTGTTTATAGATCTGTGTGGACTTATATTTTCACGTTGCTACCTTGTCATTGCATAGTTCACCCGAGATCCAATAGATGGCAGAATACATATAGTTTTGCATGGAAGTTTTATTTTATGGATCGAAAACAATATATATTACGAGGTTTAAATAATATGATCGTTTCTCAATATCAGAATTAAGCTTTAAGCACTGATTGTTTTTCCCGATGACAAACCCCTGAAATACTGTAAAGCCCAACTGGTTCCGGGGTGGAGACATACGTCGTGGGAGAAGGGTGTGTGGGTTTTAGTGGGTAAGAATCCCACACTATTGTGGAGTGCGGACCCCCACAATGTCTTAGGCAAGATTTCCCACATTCCCACGCAAAAAAAAAAAAAAAAAAAAAAAAAACGTAACCGCTCTAGTGTGTAGTTTTTAATAGAAGGGCTTTTAGAATTATTTATTAATTTATTAATTTTTTATTTCTTTATTTATTTATTTATTTATTTATTTATTATTTATTAATTTTTTTATTTATATATTATTTATTATTTATTTTTCGATGTAGTATTTAGCAGTAGTTAATGGCAGCTAGCTGGAGTTAGTAGTAGTCGTACTGGGTGAGTGCGTGTGATTAAGGCCTCTGGAGGTGACATTCATGAAAGGCCTCTGGCACGAGATTAAATTCTTTGTAAGCCGCAAAGCCTCTGGCACGAGATTAATTTCTCTGTAAGCAACATGAATGTGAGACCTCTGGCAGACCTTTCAATCACACGCATTCACCCACTACGACTACTACTAACTTCCACTTACTACCGTTAACTACCGCCAAATGCTACTTCTTTGGGATTGTAATCATAATGGTAGATAAAGGTAGTACTAGTTGTTGTTTTATGGGGCCGGACAGTGAGGTCATCTAGAGGGATTTAGGCTAGTAGTAGTTTTTATAGGAGGAATAGTTTAATTCTTGTGCTAGTAGTAGTATAGCTTGTTATAGTGATGGTGGGTGGTATTAGTGCTAGGTTTAGAGTAGTTGGGATGCAAGGAGTAGGAATCCTACTCAAAAGTCAACCTCACCTGCACGCGGTGCACCCTGCTTTAGACTAACGAGGCTCTGGCGACCGAATGACTCCCGGGATATGGAGTCACTTGAGTAGTAAGGAAATCTCTCTCTTTGTTTCTTTGTTCACTTCTTGCCGGTTTTCAATTTAGAATATGCCCGTTAACTTACCACTAACAAGTAATTACGTTAAATGGCCAAATATGGCCACTGCCAGTATTTTACATCAGCAAACCCCTAAATTGAAACACAAAAACAAAATGAGAAAATAAATTTCCGTATTCGTCTTTCTTGGTATTACAACTTATTTAGTAATGTGTGCGATCTTTTATAATTTCATTGTCATAAAAATATTTTATATTCATATGGATGAAAGTTCGCGTGAAACTCGTAAACAACCCGCCATTTCGAGATGAGCATTCCCGCCACATTAATTCCTTGTTAGTGGTAAGTTAACGAGCATATTCTAAATTGAAAACCGGCAATAAGTGAACTGATGAAAGAAACAAAGAATGAGATTTCCATACTACTCAACGAAATAAAATGCAAAACTTCCACCGCTCTAACGCCATCTAGCAACTGTTTATAGAACTGTGTGGACTTATATTTTCACGTTGCTACCTTGTCATTGCATAGTTCACCCGAGATCCAATAGATGGCAGAATACATATAGTTTTGCATGGAAGTTTTATTTTATGGATCGAAAACAATATATATTACGAGGTTTAAATAATATGATCGTTTCTCAATATCAGAATTAAGCTTTAAGCACTGATTGTTTTTCCCGATGACAAACCCCTGAAATACTGTAAAGCCCAACTGGTTCCGGGGTGGAGACATACGTCGTGGGAGAAGGGTGTGTGGGTTTTAGTGGGTAAGAATCCCACACTATTGTGGAGTGCGGACCCCCACAATGTCTTAGGCAAGATTTCCCACATTCCCACGCAAAAAAAAAAAAAAAAAAAAAAAAAACGTAACCGCTCTAGTGTGTAGTTTTTAATAGAAGGGCTTTTAGAATTATTTATTAATTTATTAATTTTTTATTTCTTTATTTATTTATTTATTTATTTATTTATTATTTATTAATTTTTTTATTTATATATTATTTATTATTTATTTTTCGATGTAGTATTTAGCAGTAGTTAATGGCAGCTAGCTGGAGTTAGTAGTAGTCGTACTGGGTGAGTGCGTGTGATTAAGGCCTCTGGAGGTGACATTCATGAAAGGCCTCTGGCACGAGATTAAATTCTTTGTAAGCCGCAAAGCCTCTGGCACGAGATTAATTTCTCTGTAAGCAACATGAATGTGAGACCTCTGGCAGACCTTTCAATCACACGCATTCACCCACTACGACTACTACTAACTTCCACTTACTACCGTTAACTACCGCCAAATGCTACTTCTTTGGGATTGTAGTCATAATGGTAGATAAAGGTAGTACTAGTTGTTGTTTTATGGGGCCGGACAGTGAGGTCATCTAGAGGGATTTAGGCTAGTAGTAGTTTTTATAGGAGGAATAGTTTAATTCTTGTGCTAGTAGTAGTATAGCTTGTTATAGTGATGGTGGGTGGTATTAGTGCTAGGTTTAGAGTAGTTGGGATGCAAGGAGTAGGAATCCTACTCAAAAGTCAACCTCACCTGCACGCGGTGCACCCTGCTTTAGACTAACGAGGCTCTGGCGACCGAATGACTCCCGGGATATGGAGTCACTTGAGTAGTAAGGAAATCTCTCTCTTTGTTTCTTTGTTCACTTCTTGCCGGTTTTCAATTTAGAATATGCCCGTTAACTTACCACTAACAAGTAATTACGTTAAATGGCCAAATATGGCCACTGCCAGTATTTTACATCAGCAAACCCCTAAATTGAAACACAAAAACAAAATGAGAAAATAAATTTCCGTATTCGTCTTTCTTGGTATTACAACTTATTTAGTAATGTGTGCGATCTTTTATAATTTCATTGTCATAAAAATATTTTATATTCATATGGATGAAAGTTCGCGTGAAACTCGTAAACAACCCGCCATTTCGAGATGAGCATTCCCGCCACATTAATTCCTTGTTAGTGGTAAGTTAACGAGCATATTCTAAATTGAAAACCGGCAATAAGTGAACTGATGAAAGAAACAAAGAATGAGATTTCCATACTACTCAACGAAATAAAATGCAAAACTTCCACCGCTCTAACGCCATCTAGCAACTGTTTATAGAACTGTGTGGACTTATATTTTCACGTTGCTACCTTGTCATTGCATAGTTCACCCGAGATCCAATAGATGGCAGAATACATATAGTTTTGCATGGAAGTTTTATTTTATGGATCGAAAACAATATATATTACGAGGTTTAAATAATATGATCGTTTCTCAATATCAGAATTAAGCTTTAAGCACTGATTGTTTTTCCCGATGACAAACCCCTGAAATACTGTAAAGCCCAACTGGTTCCGGGGTGGAGACATACGTCGTGGGAGAAGGGTGTGTGGGTTTTAGTGGGTAAGAATCCCACACTATTGTGGAGTGCGGACCCCCACAATGTCTTAGGCAAGATTTCCCACATTCCCACGCAAAAAAAAAAAAAAAAAAAAAAAAACGTAACCGCTCTAGTGTGTAGTTTTTAATAGAAGGGCTTTTAGAATTATTTATTAATTTATTAATTTTTTATTTCTTTATTTATTTATTTATTTATTTATTTATTATTTATTAATTTTTTTATTTATATATTATTTATTATTTATTTTTCGATGTAGTATTTAGCAGTAGTTAATGGCAGCTAGCTGGAGTTAGTAGTAGTCGTACTGGGTGAGTGCGTGTGATTAAGGCCTCTGGAGGTGACATTCATGAAAGGCCTCTGGCACGAGATTAAATTCTTTGTAAGCCGCAAAGCCTCTGGCACGAGATTAATTTCTCTGTAAGCAACATGAATGTGAGACCTCTGGCAGACCTTTCAATCACACGCATTCACCCACTACGACTACTACTAACTTCCACTTACTACCGTTAACTACCGCCAAATGCTACTTCTTTGGGATTGTAGTCATAATGGTAGATAAAGGTAGTACTAGTTGTTGTTTTATGGGGCCGGACAGTGAGGTCATCTAGAGGGATTTAGGCTAGTAGTAGTTTTTATAGGAGGAATAGTTTAATTCTTGTGCTAGTAGTAGTATAGCTTGTTATAGTGATTGTGGGTGGTATTAGTGCTAGGTTTAGAGTAGTTGGGATGCAAGGAGTAGGAATCCTACTCAAAAGTCAACCTCACCTGCACGCGGTGCACCCTGCTTTAGACTAACGAGGCTCTGGCGACCGAATGACTCCCGGGATATGGAGTCACTTGAGTAGTAAGGAAATCTCTCTCTTTGTTTCTTTGTTCACTTCTTGCCGGTTTTCAATTTAGAATATGCCCGTTAACATACCACTAACAAGTAATTACGTTAAATGGCCAAATATGGCCACTGCCAGTCAGTATTTTACATCAGCAAACCGCTAAATTGAAACACAAAAACAAAATGAGAAAATAAATTTCCGTATTCGTCTTTCTTGGTATTACAACTTATTTAGTAATGTGTGCGATCTTTTATAATTTCATTGTCATAAAAATATTTTATATTCATATGGATGAAAGTTCGCGTGAAACTCGTAAACAACCCGCCATTTCGAGATGAGCATTCCCGCCACATTAATTCCTTGTTAGTGGTAAGTTAACGAGCATATTCTAAATTGAAAACCGGCAATAAGTGAACTGATGAAAGAAACAAAGAATGAGATTTCCATACTACTCAACGAAATAAAATGCAAAACTTCCACCGCTCTAACGCCATCTAGCAACTGTTTATAGATCTGTGTGGACTTATATTTTCACGTTGCTACCTTGTCATTGCATAGTTCACCCGAGATCCAATAGATGGCAGAATACATATAGTTTTGCATGGAAGTTTTATTTTATGGATCGAAAACAATATATATTACGAGGTTTAAATAATATGATCGTTTCTCAATATCAGAATTAAGCTTTAAGCACTGATTGTTTTTCCCGATGACAAACCCCTGAAATACTGTAAAGCCCAACTGGTTCCGGGGTGGAGACATACGTCGTGGGAGAAGGGTGTGTGGGTTTTAGTGGGTAAGAATCCCACACTATTGTGGAGTGCGGACCCCCACAATGTCTTAGGCAAGATTTCCCACATTCCCACGCAAAAAAAAAAAAAAAAAAAAAAAAAAACGTAACCGCTCTAGTGTGTAGTTTTTAATAGAAGGGCTTTTAGAATTATTTATTAATTTATTAATTTTTTATTTCTTTATTTATTTATTTATTTATTTATTTATTATTTATTAATTTTTTTATTTATATATTATTTATTATTTATTTTTCGATGTAGTATTTAGCAGTAGTTAATGGCAGCTAGCTGGAGTTAGTAGTAGTCGTACTGGGTGAGTGCGTGTGATTAAGGCCTCTGGAGGTGACATTCATGAAAGGCCTCTGGCACGAGATTAAATTCTTTGTAAGCCGCAAAGCCTCTGGCACGAGATTAATTTCTCTGTAAGCAACATGAATGTGAGACCTCTGGCAGACCTTTCAATCACACGCATTCACCCACTACGACTACTACTAACTTCCACTTACTACCGTTAACTACCGCCAAATGCTACTTCTTTGGGATTGTAATCATAATGGTAGATAAAGGTAGTACTAGTTGTTGTTTTATGGGGCCGGACAGTGAGGTCATCTAGAGGGATTTAGGCTAGTAGTAGTTTTTATAGGAGGAATAGTTTAATTCTTGTGCTAGTAGTAGTATAGCTTGTTATAGTGATGGTGGGTGGTATTAGTGCTAGGTTTAGAGTAGTTGGGATGCAAGGAGTAGGAATCCTACTCAAAAGTCAACCTCACCTGCACGCGGTGCACCCTGCTTTAGACTAACGAGGCTCTGGCGACCGAATGACTCCCGGGATATGGAGTCACTTGAGTAGTAAGGAAATCTCTCTCTTTGTTTCTTTGTTCACTTCTTGCCGGTTTTCAATTTAGAATATGCCCGTTAACTTACCACTAACAAGTAATTACGTTAAATGGCCAAATATGGCCACTGCCAGTATTTTACATCAGCAAACCCCTAAATTGAAACACAAAAACAAAATGAGAAAATAAATTTCCGTATTCGTCTTTCTTGGTATTACAACTTATTTAGTAATGTGTGCGATCTTTTATAATTTCATTGTCATAAAAATATTTTATATTCATATGGATGAAAGTTCGCGTGAAACTCGTAAACAACCCGCCATTTCGAGATGAGCATTCCCGCCACATTAATTCCTTGTTAGTGGTAAGTTAACGAGCATATTCTAAATTGAAAACCGGCAATAAGTGAACTGATGAAAGAAACAAAGAATGAGATTTCCATACTACTCAACGAAATAAAATGCAAAACTTCCACCGCTCTAACGCCATCTAGCAACTGTTTATAGAACTGTGTGGACTTATATTTTCACGTTGCTACCTTGTCATTGCATAGTTCACCCGAGATCCAATAGATGGCAGAATACATATAGTTTTGCATGGAAGTTTTATTTTATGGATCGAAAACAATATATATTACGAGGTTTAAATAATATGATCGTTTCTCAATATCAGAATTAAGCTTTAAGCACTGATTGTTTTTCCCGATGACAAACCCCTGAAATACTGTAAAGCCCAACTGGTTCCGGGGTGGAGACATACGTCGTGGGAGAAGGGTGTGTGGGTTTTAGTGGGTAAGAATCCCACACTATTGTGGAGTGCGGACCCCCACAATGTCTTAGGCAAGATTTCCCACATTCCCACGCAAAAAAAAAAAAAAAAAAAAAAAAAAACGTAACCGCTCTAGTGTGTAGTTTTTAATAGAAGGGCTTTTAGAATTATTTATTAATTTATTAATTTTTTATTTCTTTATTTATTTATTTATTTATTTATTTATTATTTATTAATTTTTTTATTTATATATTATTTATTATTTATTTTTCGATGTAGTATTTAGCAGTAGTTAATGGCAGCTAGCTGGAGTTAGTAGTAGTCGTACTGGGTGAGTGCGTGTGATTAAGGCCTCTGGAGGTGACATTCATGAAAGGCCTCTGGCACGAGATTAAATTCTTTGTAAGCCGCAAAGCCTCTGGCACGAGATTAATTTCTCTGTAAGCAACATGAATGTGAGACCTCTGGCAGACCTTTCAATCACACGCATTCACCCACTACGACTACTACTAACTTCCACTTACTACCGTTAACTACCGCCAAATGCTACTTCTTTGGGATTGTAGTCATAATGGTAGATAAAGGTAGTACTAGTTGTTGTTTTATGGGGCCGGACAGTGAGGTCATCTAGAGGGATTTAGGCTAGTAGTAGTTTTTATAGGAGGAATAGTTTAATTCTTGTGCTAGTAGTAGTATAGCTTGTTATAGTGATGGTGGGTGGTATTAGTGCTAGGTTTAGAGTAGTTGGGATGCAAGGAGTAGGAATCCTACTCAAAAGTCAACCTCACCTGCACGCGGTGCACCCTGCTTTAGACTAACGAGGCTCTGGCGACCGAATGACTCCCGGGATATGGAGTCACTTGAGTAGTAAGGAAATCTCTCTCTTTGTTTCTTTGTTCACTTCTTGCCGGTTTTCAATTTAGAATATGCCCGTTAACTTACCACTAACAAGTAATTACGTTAAATGGCCAAATATGGCCACTGCCAGTCAGTATTTTACATCAGCAAACCGCTAAATTGAAACACAAAAACAAAATGAGAAAATAAATTTCCGTATTCGTCTTTCTTGGTATTACAACTTATTTAGTAATGTGTGCGATCTTTTATAATTTCATTGTCATAAAAATATTTTATATTCATATGGATGAAAGTTCGCGTGAAACTCGTAAACAACCCGCCATTTCGAGATGAGCATTCCCGCCACATTAATTCCTTGTTAGTGGTAAGTTAACGAGCATATTCTAAATTGAAAACCGGCAATAAGTGAACTGATGAAAGAAACAAAGAATGAGATTTCCATACTACTCAACGAAATAAAATGCAAAACTTCCACCGCTCTAACGCCATCTAGCAACTGTTTATAGATCTGTGTGGACTTATATTTTCACGTTGCTACCTTGTCATTGCATAGTTCACCCGAGATCCAATAGATGGCAGAATACATATAGTTTTGCATGGAAGTTTTATTTTATGGATCGAAAACAATATATATTACGAGGTTTAAATAATATGATCGTTTCTCAATATCAGAATTAAGCTTTAAGCACTGATTGTTTTTCCCGATGACAAACCCCTGAAATACTGTAAAGCCCAACTGGTTCCGGGGTGGAGACATACGTCGTGGGAGAAGGGTGTGTGGGTTTTAGTGGGTAAGAATCCCACACTATTGTGGAGTGCGGACCCCCACAATGTCTTAGGCAAGATTTCCCACATTCCCACGCAAAAAAAAAAAAAAAAAAAAAAAAAACGTAACCGCTCTAGTGTGTAGTTTTTAATAGAAGGGCTTTTAGAATTATTTATTAATTTATTAATTTTTTATTTCTTTATTTATTTATTTATTTATTTATTTATTATTTATTAATTTTTTTATTTATATATTATTTATTATTTATTTTTCGATGTAGTATTTAGCAGTAGTTAATGGCAGCTAGCTGGAGTTAGTAGTAGTCGTACTGGGTGAGTGCGTGTGATTAAGGCCTCTGGAGGTGACATTCATGAAAGGCCTCTGGCACGAGATTAAATTCTTTGTAAGCCGCAAAGCCTCTGGCACGAGATTAATTTCTCTGTAAGCAACATGAATGTGAGACCTCTGGCAGACCTTTCAATCACACGCATTCACCCACTACGACTACTACTAACTTCCACTTACTACCGTTAACTACCGCCAAATGCTACTTCTTTGGGATTGTAGTCATAATGGTAGATAAAGGTAGTACTAGTTGTTGTTTTATGGGGCCGGACAGTGAGGTCATCTAGAGGGATTTAGGCTAGTAGTAGTTTTTATAGGAGGAATAGTTTAATTCTTGTGCTAGTAGTAGTATAGCTTGTTATAGTGATGGTGGGTGGTATTAGTGCTAGGTTTAGAGTAGTTGGGATGCAAGGAGTAGGAATCCTACTCAAAAGTCAACCTCACCTGCACGCGGTGCACCCTGCTTTAGACTAACGAGGCTCTGGCGACCGAATGACTCCCGGGATATGGAGTCACTTGAGTAGTAAGGAAATCTCTCTCTTTGTTTCTTTGTTCACTTCTTGCCGGTTTTCAATTTAGAATATGCCCGTTAACTTACCACTAACAAGTAATTACGTTAAATGGCCAAATATGGCCACTGCCAGTATTTTACATCAGCAAACCCCTAAATTGAAACACAAAAACAAAATGAGAAAATAAATTTCCGTATTCGTCTTTCTTGGTATTACAACTTATTTAGTAATGTGTGCGATCTTTTATAATTTCATTGTCATAAAAATATTTTATATTCATATGGATGAAAGTTCGCGTGAAACTCGTAAACAACCCGCCATTTCGAGATGAGCATTCCCGCCACATTAATTCCTTGTTAGTGGTAAGTTAACGAGCATATTCTAAATTGAAAACCGGCAATAAGTGAACTGATGAAAGAAACAAAGAATGAGATTTCCATACTACTCAACGAAATAAAATGCAAAACTTCCACCGCTCTAACGCCATCTAGCAACTGTTTATAGAACTGTGTGGACTTATATTTTCACGTTGCTACCTTGTCATTGCATAGTTCACCCGAGATCCAATAGATGGCAGAATACATATAGTTTTGCATGGAAGTTTTATTTTATGGATCGAAAACAATATATATTACGAGGTTTAAATAATATGATCGTTTCTCAATATCAGAATTAAGCTTTAAGCACTGATTGTTTTTCCCGATGACAAACCCCTGAAATACTGTAAAGCCCAACTGGTTCCGGGGTGGAGACATACGTCGTGGGAGAAGGGTGTGTGGGTTTTAGTGGGTAAGAATCCCACACTATTGTGGAGTGCGGACCCCCACAATGTCTTAGGCAAGATTTCCCACATTCCCACGCAAAAAAAAAAAAAAAAAAAAAAAAACGTAACCGCTCTAGTGTGTAGTTTTTAATAGAAGGGCTTTTAGAATTATTTATTAATTTATTAATTTTTTATTTCTTTATTTATTTATTTATTTATTTATTTATTATTTATTAATTTTTTTATTTATATATTATTTATTATTTATTTTTCGATGTAGTATTTAGCAGTAGTTAATGGCAGCTAGCTGGAGTTAGTAGTAGTCGTACTGGGTGAGTGCGTGTGATTAAGGCCTCTGGAGGTGACATTCATGAAAGGCCTCTGGCACGAGATTAAATTCTTTGTAAGCCGCAAAGCCTCTGGCACGAGATTAATTTCTCTGTAAGCAACATGAATGTGAGACCTCTGGCAGACCTTTCAATCACACGCATTCACCCACTACGACTACTACTAACTTCCACTTACTACCGTTAACTACCGCCAAATGCTACTTCTTTGGGATTGTAGTCATAATGGTAGATAAAGGTAGTACTAGTTGTTGTTTTATGGGGCCGGACAGTGAGGTCATCTAGAGGGATTTAGGCTAGTAGTAGTTTTTATAGGAGGAATAGTTTAATTCTTGTGCTAGTAGTAGTATAGCTTGTTATAGTGATGGTGGGTGGTATTAGTGCTAGGTTTAGAGTAGTTGGGATGCAAGGAGTAGGAATCCTACTCAAAAGTCAACCTCACCTGCACGCGGTGCACCCTGCTTTAGACTAACGAGGCTCTGGCGACCGAATGACTCCCGGGATATGGAGTCACTTGAGTAGTAAGGAAATCTCTCTCTTTGTTTCTTTGTTCACTTCTTGCCGGTTTTCAATTTAGAATATGCCCGTTAACTTACCACTAACAAGTAATTACGTTAAATGGCCAAATATGGCCACTGCCAGTCAGTATTTTACATCAGCAAACCGCTAAATTGAAACACAAAAACAAAATGAGAAAATAAATTTCCGTATTCGTCTTTCTTGGTATTACAACTTATTTAGTAATGTGTGCGATCTTTTATAATTTCATTGTCATAAAAATATTTTATATTCATATGGATGAAAGTTCGCGTGAAACTCGTAAACAACCCGCCATTTCGAGATGAGCATTCCCGCCACATTAATTCCTTGTTAGTGGTAAGTTAACGAGCATATTCTAAATTGAAAACCGGCAATAAGTGAACTGATGAAAGAAACAAAGAATGAGATTTCCATACTACTCAACGAAATAAAATGCAAAACTTCCACCGCTCTAACGCCATCTAGCAACTGTTTATAGATCTGTGTGGACTTATATTTTCACGTTGCTACCTTGTCATTGCATAGTTCACCCGAGATCCAATAGATGGCAGAATACATATAGTTTTGCATGGAAGTTTTATTTTATGGATCGAAAACAATATATATTACGAGGTTTAAATAATATGATCGTTTCTCAATATCAGAATTAAGCTTTAAGCACTGATTGTTTTTCCCGATGACAAACCCCTGAAATACTGTAAAGCCCAACTGGTTCCGGGGTGGAGACATACGTCGTGGGAGAAGGGTGTGTGGGTTTTAGTGGGTAAGAATCCCACACTATTGTGGAGTGCGGACCCCCACAATGTCTTAGGCAAGATTTCCCACATTCCCACGCAAAAAAAAAAAAAAAAAAAAAAAAAACGTAACCGCTCTAGTGTGTAGTTTTTAATAGA
This sequence comes from Meconema thalassinum, assembly GCA_946902985.2. Taxonomy (NCBI): domain Eukaryota; kingdom Metazoa; phylum Arthropoda; class Insecta; order Orthoptera; family Tettigoniidae; genus Meconema; species Meconema thalassinum. The sequence continues at coordinate 99,265 of CAMPQE020000419.1, forward strand.
AGGGCTTTTAGAATTATTTATTAATTTATTAATTTTTTATTTCTTTATTTATTTATTTATTTATTTATTTATTATTTATTAATTTTTTTATTTATATATTATTTATTATTTATTTTTCGATGTAGTATTTAGCAGTAGTTAATGGCAGCTAGCTGGAGTTAGTAGTAGTCGTACTGGGTGAGTGCGTGTGATTAAGGCCTCTGGAGGTGACATTCATGAAAGGCCTCTGGCACGAGATTAAATTCTTTGTAAGCCGCAAAGCCTCTGGCACGAGATTAATTTCTCTGTAAGCAACATGAATGTGAGACCTCTGGCAGACCTTTCAATCACACGCATTCACCCACTACGACTACTACTAACTTCCACTTACTACCGTTAACTACCGCCAAATGCTACTTCTTTGGGATTGTAGTCATAATGGTAGATAAAGGTAGTACTAGTTGTTGTTTTATGGGGCCGGACAGTGAGGTCATCTAGAGGGATTTAGGCTAGTAGTAGTTTTTATAGGAGGAATAGTTTAATTCTTGTGCTAGTAGTAGTATAGCTTGTTATAGTGATGGTGGGTGGTATTAGTGCTAGGTTTAGAGTAGTTGGGATGCAAGGAGTAGGAATCCTACTCAAAAGTCAACCTCACCTGCACGCGGTGCACCCTGCTTTAGACTAACGAGGCTCTGGCGACCGAATGACTCCCGGGATATGGAGTCACTTGAGTAGTAAGGAAATCTCTCTCTTTGTTTCTTTGTTCACTTCTTGCCGGTTTTCAATTTAGAATATGCCCGTTAACTTACCACTAACAAGTAATTACGTTAAATGGCCAAATATGGCCACTGCCAGTATTTTACATCAGCAAACCCCTAAATTGAAACACAAAAACAAAATGAGAAAATAAATTTCCGTATTCGTCTTTCTTGGTATTACAACTTATTTAGTAATGTGTGCGATCTTTTATAATTTCATTGTCATAAAAATATTTTATATTCATATGGATGAAAGTTCGCGTGAAACTCGTAAACAACCCGCCATTTCGAGATGAGCATTCCCGCCACATTAATTCCTTGTTAGTGGTAAGTTAACGAGCATATTCTAAATTGAAAACCGGCAATAAGTGAACTGATGAAAGAAACAAAGAATGAGATTTCCATACTACTCAACGAAATAAAATGCAAAACTTCCACCGCTCTAACGCCATCTAGCAACTGTTTATAGAACTGTGTGGACTTATATTTTCACGTTGCTACCTTGTCATTGCATAGTTCACCCGAGATCCAATAGATGGCAGAATACATATAGTTTTGCATGGAAGTTTTATTTTATGGATCGAAAACAATATATATTACGAGGTTTAAATAATATGATCGTTTCTCAATATCAGAATTAAGCTTTAAGCACTGATTGTTTTTCCCGATGACAAACCCCTGAAATACTGTAAAGCCCAACTGGTTCCGGGGTGGAGACATACGTCGTGGGAGAAGGGTGTGTGGGTTTTAGTGGGTAAGAATCCCACACTATTGTGGAGTGCGGACCCCCACAATGTCTTAGGCAAGATTTCCCACATTCCCACGCAAAAAAAAAAAAAAAAAAAAAAAAACGTAACCGCTCTAGTGTGTAGTTTTTAATAGAAGGGCTTTTAGAATTATTTATTAATTTATTAATTTTTTATTTCTTTATTTATTTATTTATTTATTTATTTATTATTTATTAATTTTTTTATTTATATATTATTTATTATTTATTTTTCGATGTAGTATTTAGCAGTAGTTAATGGCAGCTAGCTGGAGTTAGTAGTAGTCGTACTGGGTGAGTGCGTGTGATTAAGGCCTCTGGAGGTGACATTCATGAAAGGCCTCTGGCACGAGATTAAATTCTTTGTAAGCCGCAAAGCCTCTGGCACGAGATTAATTTCTCTGTAAGCAACATGAATGTGAGACCTCTGGCAGACCTTTCAATCACACGCATTCACCCACTACGACTACTACTAACTTCCACTTACTACCGTTAACTACCGCCAAATGCTACTTCTTTGGGATTGTAGTCATAATGGTAGATAAAGGTAGTACTAGTTGTTGTTTTATGGGGCCGGACAGTGAGGTCATCTAGAGGGATTTAGGCTAGTAGTAGTTTTTATAGGAGGAATAGTTTAATTCTTGTGCTAGTAGTAGTATAGCTTGTTATAGTGATGGTGGGTGGTATTAGTGCTAGGTTTAGAGTAGTTGGGATGCAAGGAGTAGGAATCCTACTCAAAAGTCAACCTCACCTGCACGCGGTGCACCCTGCTTTAGACTAACGAGGCTCTGGCGACCGAATGACTCCCGGGATATGGAGTCACTTGAGTAGTAAGGAAATCTCTCTCTTTGTTTCTTTGTTCACTTCTTGCCGGTTTTCAATTTAGAATATGCCCGTTAACTTACCACTAACAAGTAATTACGTTAAATGGCCAAATATGGCCACTGCCAGTCAGTATTTTACATCAGCAAACCGCTAAATTGAAACACAAAAACAAAATGAGAAAATAAATTTCCGTATTCGTCTTTCTTGGTATTACAACTTATTTAGTAATGTGTGCGATCTTTTATAATTTCATTGTCATAAAAATATTTTATATTCATATGGATGAAAGTTCGCGTGAAACTCGTAAACAACCCGCCATTTCGAGATGAGCATTCCCGCCACATTAATTCCTTGTTAGTGGTAAGTTAACGAGCATATTCTAAATTGAAAACCGGCAATAAGTGAACTGATGAAAGAAACAAAGAATGAGATTTCCATACTACTCAACGAAATAAAATGCAAAACTTCCACCGCTCTAACGCCATCTAGCAACTGTTTATAGATCTGTGTGGACTTATATTTTCACGTTGCTACCTTGTCATTGCATAGTTCACCCGAGATCCAATAGATGGCAGAATACATATAGTTTTGCATGGAAGTTTTATTTTATGGATCGAAAACAATATATATTACGAGGTTTAAATAATATGATCGTTTCTCAATATCAGAATTAAGCTTTAAGCACTGATTGTTTTTCCCGATGACAAACCCCTGAAATACTGTAAAGCCCAACTGGTTCCGGGGTGGAGACATACGTCGTGGGAGAAGGGTGTGTGGGTTTTAGTGGGTAAGAATCCCACACTATTGTGGAGTGCGGACCCCCACAATGTCTTAGGCAAGATTTCCCACATTCCCACGCAAAAAAAAAAAAAAAAAAAAAAAAAAAACGTAACCGCTCTAGTGTGTAGTTTTTAATAGAAGGGCTTTTAGAATTATTTATTAATTTATTAATTTTTTATTTCTTTATTTATTTATTTATTTATTTATTTATTATTTATTAATTTTTTTATTTATATATTATTTATTATTTATTTTTCGATGTAGTATTTAGCAGTAGTTAATGGCAGCTAGCTGGAGTTAGTAGTAGTCGTACTGGGTGAGTGCGTGTGATTAAGGCCTCTGGAGGTGACATTCATGAAAGGCCTCTGGCACGAGATTAAATTCTTTGTAAGCCGCAAAGCCTCTGGCACGAGATTAATTTCTCTGTAAGCAACATGAATGTGAGACCTCTGGCAGACCTTTCAATCACACGCATTCACCCACTACGACTACTACTAACTTCCACTTACTACCGTTAACTACCGCCAAATGCTACTTCTTTGGGATTGTAATCATAATGGTAGATAAAGGTAGTACTAGTTGTTGTTTTATGGGGCCGGACAGTGAGGTCATCTAGAGGGATTTAGGCTAGTAGTAGTTTTTATAGGAGGAATAGTTTAATTCTTGTGCTAGTAGTAGTATAGCTTGTTATAGTGATGGTGGGTGGTATTAGTGCTAGGTTTAGAGTAGTTGGGATGCAAGGAGTAGGAATCCTACTCAAAAGTCAACCTCACCTGCACGCGGTGCACCCTGCTTTAGACTAACGAGGCTCTGGCGACCGAATGACTCCCGGGATATGGAGTCACTTGAGTAGTAAGGAAATCTCTCTCTTTGTTTCTTTGTTCACTTCTTGCCGGTTTTCAATTTAGAATATGCCCGTTAACTTACCACTAACAAGTAATTACGTTAAATGGCCAAATATGGCCACTGCCAGTATTTTACATCAGCAAACCCCTAAATTGAAACACAAAAACAAAATGAGAAAATAAATTTCCGTATTCGTCTTTCTTGGTATTACAACTTATTTAGTAATGTGTGCGATCTTTTATAATTTCATTGTCATAAAAATATTTTATATTCATATGGATGAAAGTTCGCGTGAAACTCGTAAACAACCCGCCATTTCGAGATGAGCATTCCCGCCACATTAATTCCTTGTTAGTGGTAAGTTAACGAGCATATTCTAAATTGAAAACCGGCAATAAGTGAACTGATGAAAGAAACAAAGAATGGGATTTCCATACTACTCAACGAAATAAAATGCAAAACTTCCACCGCTCTAACGCCATCTAGCAACTGTTTATAGAACTGTGTGGACTTATATTTTCACGTTGCTACCTTGTCATTGCATAGTTCACCCGAGATCCAATAGATGGCAGAATACATATAGTTTTGCATGGAAGTTTTATTTTATGGATCGAAAACAATATATATTACGAGGTTTAAATAATATGATCGTTTCTCAATATCAGAATTAAGCTTTAAGCACTGATTGTTTTTCCCGATGACAAACCCCTGAAATACTGTAAAGCCCAACTGGTTCCGGGGTGGAGACATACGTCGTGGGAGAAGGGTGTGTGGGTTTTAGTGGGTAAGAATCCCACACTATTGTGGAGTGCGGACCCCCACAATGTCTTAGGCAAGATTTCCCACATTCCCACGCAAAAAAAAAAAAAAAAAAAAAAAAAAAACGTAACCGCTCTAGTGTGTAGTTTTTAATAGAAGGGCTTTTAGAATTATTTATTAATTTATTAATTTTTTATTTCTTTATTTATTTATTTATTTATTTATTTATTATTTATTAATTTTTTTATTTATATATTATTTATTATTTATTTTTCGATGTAGTATTTAGCAGTAGTTAATGGCAGCTAGCTGGAGTTAGTAGTAGTCGTACTGGGTGAGTGCGTGTGATTAAGGCCTCTGGAGGTGACATTCATGAAAGGCCTCTGGCACGAGATTAAATTCTTTGTAAGCCGCAAAGCCTCTGGCACGAGATTAATTTCTCTGTAAGCAACATGAATGTGAGACCTCTGGCAGACCTTTCAATCACACGCATTCACCCACTACGACTACTACTAACTTCCACTTACTACCGTTAACTACCGCCAAATGCTACTTCTTTGGGATTGTAGTCATAATGGTAGATAAAGGTAGTACTAGTTGTTGTTTTATGGGGCCGGACAGTGAGGTCATCTAGAGGGATTTAGGCTAGTAGTAGTTTTTATAGGAGGAATAGTTTAATTCTTGTGCTAGTAGTAGTATAGCTTGTTATAGTGATGGTGGGTGGTATTAGTGCTAGGTTTAGAGTAGTTGGGATGCAAGGAGTAGGAATCCTACTCAAAAGTCAACCTCACCTGCACGCGGTGCACCCTGCTTTAGACTAACGAGGCTCTGGCGACCGAATGACTCCCGGGATATGGAGTCACTTGAGTAGTAAGGAAATCTCTCTCTTTGTTTCTTTGTTCACTTCTTGCCGGTTTTCAATTTAGAATATGCCCGTTAACTTACCACTAACAAGTAATTACGTTAAATGGCCAAATATGGCCACTGCCAGTCAGTATTTTACATCAGCAAACCGCTAAATTGAAACACAAAAACAAAATGAGAAAATAAATTTCCGTATTCGTCTTTCTTGGTATTACAACTTATTTAGTAATGTGTGCGATCTTTTATAATTTCATTGTCATAAAAATATTTTATATTCATATGGATGAAAGTTCGCGTGAAACTCGTAAGCAACCCGCCATTTCGAGATGAGCATTCCCGCCACATTAATTCCTTGTTAGTGGTAAGTTAACGAGCATATTCTAAATTGAAAACCGGCAATAAGTGAACTGATGAAAGAAACAAAGAATGAGATTTCCATACTACTCAACGAAATAAAATGCAAAACTTCCACCGCTCTAACGCCATCTAGCAACTGTTTATAGATCTGTGTGGACTTATATTTTCACGTTGCTACCTTGTCATTGCATAGTTCACCCGAGATCCAATAGATGGCAGAATACATATAGTTTTGCATGGAAGTTTTATTTTATGGATCGAAAACAATATATATTACGAGGTTTAAATAATATGATCGTTTCTCAATATCAGAATTAAGCTTTAAGCACTGATTGTTTTTCCCGATGACAAACCCCTGAAATACTGTAAAGCCCAACTGGTTCCGGGGTGGAGACATACGTCGTGGGAGAAGGGTGTGTGGGTTTTAGTGGGTAAGAATCCCACACTATTGTGGAGTGCGGACCCCCACAATGTCTTAGGCAAGATTTCCCACATTCCCACGCAAAAAAAAAAAAAAAAAAAAAAAAAAACGTAACCGCTCTAGTGTGTAGTTTTTAATAGAAGGGCTTTTAGAATTATTTATTAATTTATTAATTTTTTATTTCTTTATTTATTTATTTATTTATTTATTTATTATTTATTAATTTTTTTATTTATATATTATTTATTATTTATTTTTCGATGTAGTATTTAGCAGTAGTTAATGGCAGCTAGCTGGAGTTAGTAGTAGTCGTACTGGGTGAGTGCGTGTGATTAAGGCCTCTGGAGGTGACATTCATGAAAGGCCTCTGGCACGAGATTAAATTCTTTGTAAGCCGCAAAGCCTCTGGCACGAGATTAATTTCTCTGTAAGCAACATGAATGTGAGACCTCTGGCAGACCTTTCAATCACACGCATTCACCCACTACGACTACTACTAACTTCCACTTACTACCGTTAACTACCGCCAAATGCTACTTCTTTGGGATTGTAATCATAATGGTAGATAAAGGTAGTACTAGTTGTTGTTTTATGGGGCCGGACAGTGAGGTCATCTAGAGGGATTTAGGCTAGTAGTAGTTTTTATAGGAGGAATAGTTTAATTCTTGTGCTAGTAGTAGTATAGCTTGTTATAGTGATGGTGGGTGGTATTAGTGCTAGGTTTAGAGTAGTTGGGATGCAAGGAGTAGGAATCCTACTCAAAAGTCAACCTCACCTGCACGCGGTGCACCCTGCTTTAGACTAACGAGGCTCTGGCGACCGAATGACTCCCGGGATATGGAGTCACTTGAGTAGTAAGGAAATCTCTCTCTTTGTTTCTTTGTTCACTTCTTGCCGGTTTTCAATTTAGAATATGCCCGTTAACTTACCACTAACAAGTAATTACGTTAAATGGCCAAATATGGCCACTGCCAGTATTTTACATCAGCAAACCCCTAAATTGAAACACAAAAACAAAATGAGAAAATAAATTTCCGTATTCGTCTTTCTTGGTATTACAACTTATTTAGTAATGTGTGCGATCTTTTATAATTTCATTGTCATAAAAATATTTTATATTCATATGGATGAAAGTTCGCGTGAAACTCGTAAACAACCCGCCATTTCGAGATGAGCATTCCCGCCACATTAATTCCTTGTTAGTGGTAAGATAACGAGCATATTCTAAATTGAAAACCGGCAATAAGTGAACTGATGAAAGAAACAAAGAATGAGATTTCCATACTACTCAACGAAATAAAATGCAAAACTTCCACCGCTCTAACGCCATCTAGCAACTGTTTATAGAACTGTGTGGACTTATATTTTCACGTTGCTACCTTGTCATTGCATAGTTCACCCGAGATCCAATAGATGGCAGAATACATATAGTTTTGCATGGAAGTTTTATTTTATGGATCGAAAACAATATATATTACGAGGTTTAAATAATATGATCGTTTCTCAATATCAGAATTAAGCTTTAAGCACTGATTGTTTTTCCCGATGACAAACCCCTGAAATACTGTAAAGCCCAACTGGTTCCGGGGTGGAGACATACGTCGTGGGAGAAGGGTGTGTGGGTTTTAGTGGGTAAGAATCCCACACTATTGTGGAGTGCGGACCCCCACAATGTCTTAGGCAAGATTTCCCACATTCCCACGCAAAAAAAAAAAAAAAAAAAAAAAAAACGTAACCGCTCTAGTGTGTAGTTTTTAATAGAAGGGCTTTTAGAATTATTTATTAATTTATTAATTTTTTATTTCTTTATTTATTTATTTATTTATTTATTTATTATTTATTAATTTTTTTATTTATATATTATTTATTATTTATTTTTCGATGTAGTATTTAGCAGTAGTTAATGGCAGCTAGCTGGAGTTAGTAGTAGTCGTACTGGGTGAGTGCGTGTGATTAAGGCCTCTGGAGGTGACATTCATGAAAGGCCTCTGGCACGAGATTAAATTCTTTGTAAGCCGCAAAGCCTCTGGCACGAGATTAATTTCTCTGTAAGCAACATGAATGTGAGACCTCTGGCAGACCTTTCAATCACACGCATTCACCCACTACGACTACTACTAACTTCCACTTACTACCGTTAACTACCGCCAAATGCTACTTCTTTGGGATTGTAGTCATAATGGTAGATAAAGGTAGTACTAGTTGTTGTTTTATGGGGCCGGACAGTGAGGTCATCTAGAGGGATTTAGGCTAGTAGTAGTTTTTATAGGAGGAATAGTTTAATTCTTGTGCTAGTAGTAGTATAGCTTGTTATAGTGATGGTGGGTGGTATTAGTGCTAGGTTTAGAGTAGTTGGGATGCAAGGAGTAGGAATCCTACTCAAAAGTCAACCTCACCTGCACGCGGTGCACCCTGCTTTAGACTAACGAGGCTCTGGCGACCGAATGACTCCCGGGATATGGAGTCACTTGAGTAGTAAGGAAATCTCTCTCTTTGTTTCTTTGTTCACTTCTTGCCGGTTTTCAATTTAGAATATGCCCGTTAACTTACCACTAACAAGTAATTACGTTAAATGGCCAAATATGGCCACTGCCAGTCAGTATTTTACATCAGCAAACCGCTAAATTGAAACACAAAAACAAAATGAGAAAATAAATTTCCGTATTCGTCTTTCTTGGTATTACAACTTATTTAGTAATGTGTGCGATCTTTTATAATTTCATTGTCATAAAAATATTTTATATTCATATGGATGAAAGTTCGCGTGAAACTCGTAAACAACCCGCCATTTCGAGATGAGCATTCCCGCCACATTAATTCCTTGTTAGTGGTAAGTTAACGAGCATATTCTAAATTGAAAACCGGCAATAAGTGAACTGATGAAAGAAACAAAGAATGAGATTTCCATACTACTCAACGAAATAAAATGCAAAACTTCCACCGCTCTAACGCCATCTAGCAACTGTTTATAGATCTGTGTGGACTTATATTTTCACGTTGCTACCTTGTCATTGCATAGTTCACCCGAGATCCAATAGATGGCAGAATACATATAGTTTTGCATGGAAGTTTTATTTTATGGATCGAAAACAATATATATTACGAGGTTTAAATAATATGATCGTTTCTCAATATCAGAATTAAGCTTTAAGCACTGATTGTTTTTCCCGATGACAAACCCCTGAAATACTGTAAAGCCCAACTGGTTCCGGGGTGGAGACATACGTCGTGGGAGAAGGGTGTGTGGGTTTTAGTGGGTAAGAATCCCACACTATTGTGGAGTGCGGACCCCCACAATGTCTTAGGCAAGATTTCCCACATTCCCACGCAAAAAAAAAAAAAAAAAAAAAAAAAACGTAACCGCTCTAGTGTGTAGTTTTTAATAGAAGGGCTTTTAGAATTATTTATTAATTTATTAATTTTTTATTTCTTTATTTATTTATTTATTTATTTATTTATTATTTATTAATTTTTTTATTTATATATTATTTATTATTTATTTTTCGATGTAGTATTTAGCAGTAGTTAATGGCAGCTAGCTGGAGTTAGTAGTAGTCGTACTGGGTGAGTGCGTGTGATTAAGGCCTCTGGAGGTGACATTCATGAAAGGCCTCTGGCACGAGATTAAATTCTTTGTAAGCCGCAAAGCCTCTGGCACGAGATTAATTTCTCTGTAAGCAACATGAATGTGAGACCTCTGGCAGACCTTTCAATCACACGCATTCACCCACTACGACTACTACTAACTTCCACTTACTACCGTTAACTACCGCCAAATGCTACTTCTTTGGGATTGTAATCATAATGGTAGATAAAGGTAGTACTAGTTGTTGTTTTATGGGGCCGGACAGTGAGGTCATCTAGAGGGATTTAGGCTAGTAGTAGTTTTTATAGGAGGAATAGTTTAATTCTTGTGCTAGTAGTAGTATAGCTTGTTATAGTGATGGTGGGTGGTATTAGTGCTAGGTTTAGAGTAGTTGGGATGCAAGGAGTAGGAATCCTACTCAAAAGTCAACCTCACCTGCACGCGGTGCACCCTGCTTTAGACTAACGAGGCTCTGGCGACCGAATGACTCCCGGGATATGGAGTCACTTGAGTAGTAAGGAAATCTCTCTCTTTGTTTCTTTGTTCACTTCTTGCCGGTTTTCAATTTAGAATATGCCCGTTAACTTACCACTAACAAGTAATTACGTTAAATGGCCAAATATGGCCACTGCCAGTATTTTACATCAGCAAACCCCTAAATTGAAACACAAAAACAAAATGAGAAAATAAATTTCCGTATTCGTCTTTCTTGGTATTACAACTTATTTAGTAATGTGTGCGATCTTTTATAATTTCATTGTCATAAAAATATTTTATATTCATATGGATGAAAGTTCGCGTGAAACTCGTAAACAACCCGCCATTTCGAGATGAGCATTCCCGCCACATTAATTCCTTGTTAGTGGTAAGTTAACGAGCATATTCTAAATTGAAAACCGGCAATAAGTGAACTGATGAAAGAAACAAAGAATGAGATTTCCATACTACTCAACGAAATAAAATGCAAAACTTCCACCGCTCTAACGCCATCTAGCAACTGTTTATAGAACTGTGTGGACTTATATTTTCACGTTGCTACCTTGTCATTGCATAGTTCACCCGAGATCCAATAGATGGCAGAATACATATAGTTTTGCATGGAAGTTTTATTTTATGGATCGAAAACAATATATATTACGAGGTTTAAATAATATGATCGTTTCTCAATATCAGAATTAAGCTTTAAGCACTGATTGTTTTTCCCGATGACAAACCCCTGAAATACTGTAAAGCCCAACTGGTTCCGGGGTGGAGACATACGTCGTGGGAGAAGGGTGTGTGGGTTTTAGTGGGTAAGAATCCCACACTATTGTGGAGTGCGGACCCCCACAATGTCTTAGGCAAGATTTCCCACATTCCCACGCAAAAAAAAAAAAAAAAAAAAAAAAAAACGTAACCGCTCTAGTGTGTAGTTTTTAATAGAAGGGCTTTTAGAATTATTTATTAATTTATTAATTTTTTATTTCTTTATTTATTTATTTATTTATTTATTTATTATTTATTAATTTTTTTATTTATATATTATTTATTATTTATTTTTCGATGTAGTATTTAGCAGTAGTTAATGGCAGCTAGCTGGAGTTAGTAGTAGTCGTACTGGGTGAGTGCGTGTGATTAAGGCCTCTGGAGGTGACATTCATGAAAGGCCTCTGGCACGAGATTAAATTCTTTGTAAGCCGCAAAGCCTCTGGCACGAGATTAATTTCTCTGTAAGCAACATGAATGTGAGACCTCTGGCAGACCTTTCAATCACACGCATTCACCCACTACGACTACTACTAACTTCCACTTACTACCGTTAACTACCGCCAAATGCTACTTCTTTGGGATTGTAGTCATAATGGTAGATAAAGGTAGTACTAGTTGTTGTTTTATGGGGCCGGACAGTGAGGTCATCTAGAGGGATTTAGGCTAGTAGTAGTTTTTATAGGAGGAATAGTTTAATTCTTGTGCTAGTAGTAGTATAGCTTGTTATAGTGATGGTGGGTGGTATTAGTGCTAGGTTTAGAGTAGTTGGGATGCAAGGAGTAGGAATCCTACTCAAAAGTCAACCTCACCTGCACGCGGTGCACCCTGCTTTAGACTAACGAGGCTCTGGCGACCGAATGACTCCCGGGATATGGAGTCACTTGAGTAGTAAGGAAATCTCTCTCTTTGTTTCTTTGTTCACTTCTTGCCGGTTTTCAATTTAGAATATGCCCGTTAACTTACCACTAACAAGTAATTACGTTAAATGGCCAAATATGGCCACTGCCAGTCAGTATTTTACATCAGCAAACCGCTAAATTGAAACACAAAAACAAAATGAGAAAATAAATTTCCGTATTCGTCTTTCTTGGTATTACAACTTATTTAGTAATGTGTGCGATCTTTTATAATTTCATTGTCATAAAAATATTTTATATTCATATGGATGAAAGTTCGCGTGAAACTCGTAAACAACCCGCCATTTCGAGATGAGCATTCCCGCCACATTAATTCCTTGTTAGTGGTAAGTTAACGAGCATATTCTAAATTGAAAACCGGCAATAAGTGAACTGATGAAAGAAACAAAGAATGAGATTTCCATACTACTCAACGAAATAAAATGCAAAACTTCCACCGCTCTAACGCCATCTAGCAACTGTTTATAGATCTGTGTGGACTTATATTTTCACGTTGCTACCTTGTCATTGCATAGTTCACCCGAGATCCAATAGATGGCAGAATACATATAGTTTTGCATGGAAGTTTTATTTTATGGATCGAAAACAATATATATTACGAGGTTTAAATAATATGATCGTTTCTCAATATCAGAATTAAGCTTTAAGCACTGATTGTTTTTCCCGATGACAAACCCCTGAAATACTGTAAAGCCCAACTGGTTCCGGGGTGGAGACATACGTCGTGGGAGAAGGGTGTGTGGGTTTTAGTGGGTAAGAATCCCACACTATTGTGGAGTGCGGACCCCCACAATGTCTTAGGCAAGATTTCCCACATTCCCACGCAAAAAAAAAAAAAAAAAAAAAAAAACGTAACCGCTCTAGTGTGTAGTTTTTAATAGAAGGGCTTTTAGAATTATTTATTAATTTATTAATTTTTTATTTCTTTATTTATTTATTTATTTATTTATTTATTATTTATTAATTTTTTTATTTATATATTATTTATTATTTATTTTTCGATGTAGTATTTAGCAGTAGTTAATGGCAGCTAGCTGGAGTTAGTAGTAGTCGTACTGGGTGAGTGCGTGTGATTAAGGCCTCTGGAGGTGACATTCATGAAAGGCCTCTGGCACGAGATTAAATTCTTTGTAAGCCGCAAAGCCTCTGGCACGAGATTAATTTCTCTGTAAGCAACATGAATGTGAGACCTCTGGCAGACCTTTCAATCACACGCATTCACCCACTACGACTACTACTAACTTCCACTTACTACCGTTAACTACCGCCAAATGCTACTTCTTTGGGATTGTAATCATAATGGTAGATAAAGGTAGTACTAGTTGTTGTTTTATGGGGCCGGACAGTGAGGTCATCTAGAGGGATTTAGGCTAGTAGTAGTTTTTATAGGAGGAATAGTTTAATTCTTGTGCTAGTAGTAGTATAGCTTGTTATAGTGATGGTGGGTGGTATTAGTGCTAGGTTTAGAGTAGTTGGGATGCAAGGAGTAGGAATCCTACTCAAAAGTCAACCTCACCTGCACGCGGTGCACCCTGCTTTAGACTAACGAGGCTCTGGCGACCGAATGACTCCCGGGATATGGAGTCACTTGAGTAGTAAGGAAATCTCTCTCTTTGTTTCTTTGTTCACTTCTTGCCGGTTTTCAATTTAGAATATGCCCGTTAACTTACCACTAACAAGTAATTACGTTAAATGGCCAAATATGGCCACTGCCAGTATTTTACATCAGCAAACCCCTAAATTGAAACACAAAAACAAAATGAGAAAATAAATTTCCGTATTCGTCTTTCTTGGTATTACAACTTATTTAGTAATGTGTGCGATCTTTTATAATTTCATTGTCATAAAAATATTTTATATTCATATGGATGAAAGTTCGCGTGAAACTCGTAAACAACCCGCCATTTCGAGATGAGCATTCCCGCCACATTAATTCCTTGTTAGTGGTAAGTTAACGAGCATATTCTAAATTGAAAACCGGCAATAAGTGAACTGATGAAAGAAACAAAGAATGAGATTTCCATACTACTCAACGAAATAAAATGCAAAACTTCCACCGCTCTAACGCCATCTAGCAACTGTTTATAGAACTGTGTGGACTTATATTTTCACGTTGCTACCTTGTCATTGCATAGTTCACCCGAGATCCAATAGATGGCAGAATACATATAGTTTTGCATGGAAGTTTTATTTTATGGATCGAAAACAATATATATTACGAGGTTTAAATAATATGATCGTTTCTCAATATCAGAATTAAGCTTTAAGCACTGATTGTTTTTCCCGATGACAAACCCCTGAAATACTGTAAAGCCCAACTGGTTCCGGGGTGGAGACATACGTCGTGGGAGAAGGGTGTGTGGGTTTTAGTGGGTAAGAATCCCACACTATTGTGGAGTGCGGACCCCCACAATGTCTTAGGCAAGATTTCCCACATTCCCACGCAAAAAAAAAAAAAAAAAAAAAAAAAAACGTAACCGCTCTAGTGTGTAGTTTTTAATAGAAGGGCTTTTAGAATTATTTATTAATTTATTAATTTTTTATTTCTTTATTTATTTATTTATTTATTTATTATTTATTAATTTTTTTATTTATATATTATTTATTATTTATTTTTCGATGTAGTATTTAGCAGTAGTTAATGGCAGCTAGCTGGAGTTAGTAGTAGTCGTACTGGGTGAGTGCGTGTGATTAAGGCCTCTGGAGGTGACATTCATGAAAGGCCTCTGGCACGAGATTAAATTCTTTGTAAGCCGCAAAGCCTCTGGCACGAGATTAATTTCTCTGTAAGCAACATGAATGTGAGACCTCTGGCAGACCTTTCAATCACACGCATTCACCCACTACGACTACTACTAACTTCCACTTACTACCGTTAACTACCGCCAAATGCTACTTCTTTGGGATTGTAGTCATAATGGTAGATAAAGGTAGTACTAGTTGTTGTTTTATGGGGCCGGACAGTGAGGTCATCTAGAGGGATTTAGGCTAGTAGTAGTTTTTATAGGAGGAATAGTTTAATTCTTGTGCTAGTAGTAGTATAGCTTGTTATAGTGATGGTGGGTGGTATTAGTGCTAGGTTTAGAGTAGTTGGGATGCAAGGAGTAGGAATCCTACTCAAAAGTCAACCTCACCTGCACGCGGTGCACCCTGCTTTAGACTAACGAGGCTCTGGCGACCGAATGACTCCCGGGATATGGAGTCACTTGAGTAGTAAGGAAATCTCTCTCTTTGTTTCTTTGTTCACTTCTTGCCGGTTTTCAATTTAGAATATGCCCGTTAACTTACCACTAACAAGTAATTACGTTAAATGGCCAAATATGGCCACTGCCAGTCAGTATTTTACATCAGCAAACCGCTAAATTGAAACACAAAAACAAAATGAGAAAATAAATTTCCGTATTCGTCTTTCTTGGTATTACAACTTATTTAGTAATGTGTGCGATCTTTTATAATTTCATTGTCATAAAAATATTTTATATTCATATGGATGAAAGTTCGCGTGAAACTCGTAAACAACCCGCCATTTCGAGATGAGCATTCCCGCCACATTAATTCCTTGTTAGTGGTAAGTTAACGAGCATATTCTAAATTGAAAACCGGCAATAAGTGAACTGATGAAAGAAACAAAGAATGAGATTTCCATACTACTCAACGAAATAAAATGCAAAACTTCCACCGCTCTAACGCCATCTAGCAACTGTTTATAGATCTGTGTGGACTTATATTTTCACGTTGCTACCTTGTCATTGCATAGTTCACCCGAGATCCAATAGATGGCAGAATACATATAGTTTTGCATGGAAGTTTTATTTTATGGATCGAAAACAATATATATTACGAGGTTTAAATAATATGATCGTTTCTCAATATCAGAATTAAGCTTTAAGCACTGATTGTTTTTCCCGATGACAAACCCCTGAAATACTGTAAAGCCCAACTGGTTCCGGGGTGGAGACATACGTCGTGGGAGAAGGGTGTGTGGGTTTTAGTGGGTAAGAATCCCACACTATTGTGGAGTGCGGACCCCCACAATGTCTTAGGCAAGATTTCCCACATTCCCACGCAAAAAAAAAAAAAAAAAAAAAAAACGTAACCGCTCTAGTGTGTAGTTTTTAATAGAAGGGCTTTTAGAATTATTTATTAATTTATTAATTTTTTATTTCTTTATTTATTTATTTATTTATTTATTTATTATTTATTAATTTTTTTATTTATATATTATTTATTATTTATTTTTCGATGTAGTATTTAGCAGTAGTTAATGGCAGCTAGCTGGAGTTAGTAGTAGTCGTACTGGGTGAGTGCGTGTGATTAAGGCCTCTGGAGGTGACATTCATGAAAGGCCTCTGGCACGAGATTAAATTCTTTGTAAGCCGCAAAGCCTCTGGCACGAGATTAATTTCTCTGTAAGCAACATGAATGTGAGACCTCTGGCAGACCTTTCAATCACACGCATTCACCCACTACGACTACTACTAACTTCCACTTACTACCGTTAACTACCGCCAAATGCTACTTCTTTGGGATTGTAATCATAATGGTAGATAAAGGTAGTACTAGTTGTTGTTTTATGGGGCCGGACAGTGAGGTCATCTAGAGGGATTTAGGCTAGTAGTAGTTTTTATAGGAGGAATAGTTTAATTCTTGTGCTAGTAGTAGTATAGCTTGTTATAGTGATGGTGGGTGGTATTAGTGCTAGGTTTAGAGTAGTTGGGATGCAAGGAGTAGGAATCCTACTCAAAAGTCAACCTCACCTGCACGCGGTGCACCCTGCTTTAGACTAACGAGGCTCTGGCGACCGAATGACTCCCGGGATATGGAGTCACTTGAGTAGTAAGGAAATCTCTCTCTTTGTTTCTTTGTTCACTTCTTGCCGGTTTTCAATTTAGAATATGCCCGTTAACTTACCACTAACAAGTAATTACGTTAAATGGCCAAATATGGCCACTGCCAGTATTTTACATCAGCAAACCCCTAAATTGAAACACAAAAACAAAATGAGAAAATAAATTTCCGTATTCGTCTTTCTTGGTATTACAACTTATTTAGTAATGTGTGCGATCTTTTATAATTTCATTGTCATAAAAATATTTTATATTCATATGGATGAAAGTTCGCGTGAAACTCGTAAACAACCCGCCATTTCGAGATGAGCATTCCCGCCACATTAATTCCTTGTTAGTGGTAAGTTAACGAGCATATTCTAAATTGAAAACCGGCAATAAGTGAACTGATGAAAGAAACAAAGAATGAGATTTCCATACTACTCAACGAAATAAAATGCAAAACTTCCACCGCTCTAACGCCATCTAGCAACTGTTTATAGAACTGTGTGGACTTATATTTTCACGTTGCTACCTTGTCATTGCATAGTTCACCCGAGATCCAATAGATGGCAGAATACATATAGTTTTGCATGGAAGTTTTATTTTATGGATCGAAAACAATATATATTACGAGGTTTAAATAATATGATCGTTTCTCAATATCAGAATTAAGCTTTAAGCACTGATTGTTTTTCCCGATGACAAACCCCTGAAATACTGTAAAGCCCAACTGGTTCCGGGGTGGAGACATACGTCGTGGGAGAAGGGTGTGTGGGTTTTAGTGGGTAAGAATCCCACACTATTGTGGAGTGCGGACCCCCACAATGTCTTAGGCAAGATTTCCCACATTCCCACGCAAAAAAAAAAAAAAAAAAAAAAAAAAAAAACGTAACCGCTCTAGTGTGTAGTTTTTAATAGAAGGGCTTTTAGAATTATTTATTAATTTATTAATTTTTTATTTCTTTATTTATTTATTTATTTATTTATTTATTATTTATTAATTTTTTTATTTATATATTATTTATTATTTATTTTTCGATGTAGTATTTAGCAGTAGTTAATGGCAGCTAGCTGGAGTTAGTAGTAGTCGTACTGGGTGAGTGCGTGTGATTAAGGCCTCTGGAGGTGACATTCATGAAAGGCCTCTGGCACGAGATTAAATTCTTTGTAAGCCGCAAAGCCTCTGGCACGAGATTAATTTCTCTGTAAGCAACATGAATGTGAGACCTCTGGCAGACCTTTCAATCACACGCATTCACCCACTACGACTACTACTAACTTCCACTTACTACCGTTAACTACCGCCAAATGCTACTTCTTTGGGATTGTAGTCATAATGGTAGATAAAGGTAGTACTAGTTGTTGTTTTATGGGGCCGGACAGTGAGGTCATCTAGAGGGATTTAGGCTAGTAGTAGTTTTTATAGGAGGAATAGTTTAATTCTTGTGCTAGTAGTAGTATAGCTTGTTATAGTGATGGTGGGTGGTATTAGTGCTAGGTTTAGAGTAGTTGGGATGCAAGGAGTAGGAATCCTACTCAAAAGTCAACCTCACCTGCACGCGGTGCACCCTGCTTTAGACTAACGAGGCTCTGGCGACCGAATGACTCCCGGGATATGGAGTCACTTGAGTAGTAAGGAAATCTCTCTCTTTGTTTCTTTGTTCACTTCTTGCCGGTTTTCAATTTAGAATATGCCCGTTAACTTACCACTAACAAGTAATTACGTTAAATGGCCAAATATGGCCACTGCCAGTCAGTATTTTACATCAGCAAACCGCTAAATTGAAACACAAAAACAAAATGAGAAAATAAATTTCCGTATTCGTCTTTCTTGGTATTACAACTTATTTAGTAATGTGTGCGATCTTTTATAATTTCATTGTCATAAAAATATTTTATATTCATATGGATGAAAGTTCGCGTGAAACTCGTAAACAACCCGCCATTTCGAGATGAGCATTCCCGCCACATTAATTCCTTGTTAGTGGTAAGTTAACGAGCATATTCTAAATTGAAAACCGGCAATAAGTGAACTGATGAAAGAAACAAAGAATGAGATTTCCATACTACTCAACGAAATAAAATGCAAAACTTCCACCGCTCTAACGCCATCTAGCAACTGTTTATAGATCTGTGTGGACTTATATTTTCACGTTGCTACCTTGTCATTGCATAGTTCACCCGAGATCCAATAGATGGCAGAATACATATAGTTTTGCATGGAAGTTTTATTTTATGGATCGAAAACAATATATATTACGAGGTTTAAATAATATGATCGTTTCTCAATATCAGAATTAAGCTTTAAGCACTGATTGTTTTTCCCGATGACAAACCCCTGAAATACTGTAAAGCCCAACTGGTTCCGGGGTGGAGACATACGTCGTGGGAGAAGGGTGTGTGGGTTTTAGTGGGTAAGAATCCCACACTATTGTGGAGTGCGGACCCCCACAATGTCTTAGGCAAGATTTCCCACATTCCCACGCAAAAAAAAAAAAAAAAAAAAAAAAACGTAACCGCTCTAGTGTGTAGTTTTTAATAGAAGGGCTTTTAGAATTATTTATTAATTTATTAATTTTTTATTTCTTTATTTATTTATTTATTTATTTATTTATTATTTATTAATTTTTTTATTTATATATTATTTATTATTTATTTTTCGATGTAGTATTTAGCAGTAGTTAATGGCAGCTAGCTGGAGTTAGTAGTAGTCGTACTGGGTGAGTGCGTGTGATTAAGGCCTCTGGAGGTGACATTCATGAAAGGCCTCTGGCACGAGATTAAATTCTTTGTAAGCCGCAAAGCCTCTGGCACGAGATTAATTTCTCTGTAAGCAACATGAATGTGAGACCTCTGGCAGACCTTTCAATCACACGCATTCACCCACTACGACTACTACTAACTTCCACTTACTACCGTTAACTACCGCCAAATGCTACTTCTTTGGGATTGTAATCATAATGGTAGATAAAGGTAGTACTAGTTGTTGTTTTATGGGGCCGGACAGTGAGGTCATCTAGAGGGATTTAGGCTAGTAGTAGTTTTTATAGGAGGAATAGTTTAATTCTTGTGCTAGTAGTAGTATAGCTTGTTATAGTGATGGTGGGTGGTATTAGTGCTAGGTTTAGAGTAGTTGGGATGCAAGGAGTAGGAATCCTACTCAAAAGTCAACCTCACCTGCACGCGGTGCACCCTGCTTTAGACTAACGAGGCTCTGGCGACCGAATGACTCCCGGGATATGGAGTCACTTGAGTAGTAAGGAAATCTCTCTCTTTGTTTCTTTGTTCACTTCTTGCCGGTTTTCAGTTTAGAATATGCCCGTTAACTTACCACTAACAAGTAATTACGTTAAATGGCCAAATATGGCCACTGCCAGTATTTTACATCAGCAAACCCCTAAATTGAAACACAAAAACAAAATGAGAAAATAAATTTCCGTATTCGTCTTTCTTGGTATTACAACTTATTTAGTAATGTGTGCGATCTTTTATAATTTCATTGTCATAAAAATATTTTATATTCATATGGATGAAAGTTCGCGTGAAACTCGTAAACAACCCGCCATTTCGAGATGAGCATTCCCGCCACATTAATTCCTTGTTAGTGGTAAGTTAACGAGCATATTCTAAATTGAAAACCGGCAATAAGTGAACTGATGAAAGAAACAAAGAATGAGATTTCCATACTACTCAACGAAATAAAATGCAAAACTTCCACCGCTCTAACGCCATCTAGCAACTGTTTATAGAACTGTGTGGACTTATATTTTCACGTTGCTACCTTGTCATTGCATAGTTCACCCGAGATCCAATAGATGGCAGAATACATATAGTTTTGCATGGAAGTTTTATTTTATGGATCGAAAACAATATATATTACGAGGTTTAAATAATATGATCGTTTCTCAATATCAGAATTAAGCTTTAAGCACTGATTGTTTTTCCCGATGACAAACCCCTGAAATACTGTAAAGCCCAACTGGTTCCGGGGTGGAGACATACGTCGTGGGAGAAGGGTGTGTGGGTTTTAGTGGGTAAGAATCCCACACTATTGTGGAGTGCGGACCCCCACAATGTCTTAGGCAAGATTTCCCACATTCCCACGCAAAAAAAAAAAAAAAAAAAAAAAAAACGTAACCGCTCTAGTGTGTAGTTTTTAATAGAAGGGCTTTTAGAATTATTTATTAATTTATTAATTTTTTATTTCTTTATTTATTTATTTATTTATTTATTTATTATTTATTAATTTTTTTATTTATATATTATTTATTATTTATTTTTCGATGTAGTATTTAGCAGTAGTTAATGGCAGCTAGCTGGAGTTAGTAGTAGTCGTACTGGGTGAGTGCGTGTGATTAAGGCCTCTGGAGGTGACATTCATGAAAGGCCTCTGGCACGAGATTAAATTCTTTGTAAGCCGCAAAGCCTCTGGCACGAGATTAATTTCTCTGTAAGCAACATGAATGTGAGACCTCTGGCAGACCTTTCAATCACACGCATTCACCCACTACGACTACTACTAACTTCCACTTACTACCGTTAACTACCGCCAAATGCTACTTCTTTGGGATTGTAGTCATAATGGTAGATAAAGGTAGTACTAGTTGTTGTTTTATGGGGCCGGACAGTGAGGTCATCTAGAGGGATTTAGGCTAGTAGTAGTTTTTATAGGAGGAATAGTTTAATTCTTGTGCTAGTAGTAGTATAGCTTGTTTTAGTGATGGTGGGTGGTATTAGTGCTAGGTTTAGAGTAGTTGGGATGCAAGGAGTAGGAATCCTACTCAAAAGTCAACCTCACCTGCACGCGGTGCACCCTGCTTTAGACTAACGAGGCTCTGGCGACCGAATGACTCCCGGGATATGGAGTCACTTGAGTAGTAAGGAAATCTCTCTCTTTGTTTCTTTGTTCACTTCTTGCCGGTTTTCAATTTAGAATATGCCCGTTAACTTACCACTAACAAGTAATTACGTTAAATGGCCAAATATGGCCACTGCCAGTCAGTATTTTACATCAGCAAACCGCTAAATTGAAACACAAAAACAAAATGAGAAAATAAATTTCCGTATTCGTCTTTCTTGGTATTACAACTTATTTAGTAATGTGTGCGATCTTTTATAATTTCATTGTCATAAAAATATTTTATATTCATATGGATGAAAGTTCGCGTGAAACTCGTAAACAACCCGCCATTTCGAGATGAGCATTCCCGCCACATTAATTCCTTGTTAGTGGTAAGTTAACGAGCATATTCTAAATTGAAAACCGGCAATAAGTGAACTGATGAAAGAAACAAAGAATGAGATTTCCATACTACTCAACGAAATAAAATGCAAAACTTCCACCGCTCTAACGCCATCTAGCAACTGTTTATAGATCTGTGTGGACTTATATTTTCACGTTGCTACCTTGTCATTGCATAGTTCACCCGAGATCCAATAGATGGCAGAATACATATAGTTTTGCATGGAAGTTTTATTTTATGGATCGAAAACAATATATATTACGAGGTTTAAATAATATGATCGTTTCTCAATATCAGAATTAAGCTTTAAGCACTGATTGTTTTTCCCGATGACAAACCCCTGAAATACTGTAAAGCCCAACTGGTTCCGGGGTGGAGACATACGTCGTGGGAGAAGGGTGTGTGGGTTTTAGTGGGTAAGAATCCCACACTATTGTGGAGTGCGGACCCCCACAATGTCTTAGGCAAGATTTCCCACATTCCCACGCAAAAAAAAAAAAAAAAAAAAAAAAAAACGTAACCGCTCTAGTGTGTAGTTTTTAATAGAAGGGCTTTTAGAATTATTTATTAATTTATTAATTTTTTATTTCTTTATTTATTTATTATTTATTAATTTTTTTATTTATATATTATTTATTATTTATTTTTCGATGTAGTATTTAGCAGTAGTTAATGGCAGCTAGCTGGAGTTAGTAGTAGTCGTACTGGGTGAGTGCGTGTGATTAAGGCCTCTGGAGGTGACATTCATGAAAGGCCTCTGGCACGAGATTAAATTCTTTGTAAGCCGCAAAGCCTCTGGCACGAGATTAATTTCTCTGTAAGCAACATGAATGTGAGACCTCTGGCAGACCTTTCAATCACACGCATTCACCCACTACGACTACTACTAACTTCCACTTACTACCGTTAACTACCGCCAAATGCTACTTCTTTGGGATTGTAATCATAATGGTAGATAAAGGTAGTACTAGTTGTTGTTTTATGGGGCCGGACAGTGAGGTCATCTAGAGGGATTTAGGCTAGTAGTAGTTTTTATAGGAGGAATAGTTTAATTCTTGTGCTAGTAGTAGTATAGCTTGTTATAGTGATGGTGGGTGGTATTAGTGCTAGGTTTAGAGTAGTTGGGATGCAAGGAGTAGGAATCCTACTCAAAAGTCAACCTCACCTGCACGCGGTGCACCCTGCTTTAGACTAACGAGGCTCTGGCGACCGAATGACTCCCGGGATATGGAGTCACTTGAGTAGTAAGGAAATCTCTCTCTTTGTTTCTTTGTTCACTTCTTGCCGGTTTTCAATTTAGAATATGCCCGTTAACTTACCACTAACAAGTAATTACGTTAAATGGCCAAATATGGCCACTGCCAGTATTTTACATCAGCAAACCCCTAAATTGAAACACAAAAACAAAATGAGAAAATAAATTTCCGTATTCGTCTTTCTTGGTATTACAACTTATTTAGTAATGTGTGCGATCTTTTATAATTTCATTGTCATAAAAATATTTTATATTCATATGGATGAAAGTTCGCGTGAAACTCGTAAACAACCCGCCATTTCGAGATGAGCATTCCCGCCACATTAATTCCTTGTTAGTGGTAAGTTAACGAGCATATTCTAAATTGAAAACCGGCAATAAGTGAACTGATGAAAGAAACAAAGAATGAGATTTCCATACTACTCAACGAAATAAAATGCAAAACTTCCACCGCTCTAACGCCATCTAGCAACTGTTTATAGAACTGTGTGGACTTATATTTTCACGTTGCTACCTTGTCATTGCATAGTTCACCCGAGATCCAATAGATGGCAGAATACATATAGTTTTGCATGGAAGTTTTATTTTATGGATCGAAAACAATATATATTACGAGGTTTAAATAATATGATCGTTTCTCAATATCAGAATTAAGCTTTAAGCACTGATTGTTTTTCCCGATGACAAACCCCTGAAATACTGTAAAGCCCAACTGGTTCCGGGGTGGAGACATACGTCGTGGGAGAAGGGTGTGTGGGTTTTAGTGGGTAAGAATCCCACACTATTGTGGAGTGCGGACCCCCACAATGTCTTAGGCAAGATTTCCCACATTCCCACGCAAAAAAAAAAAAAAAAAAAAAAACGTAACCGCTCTAGTGTGTAGTTTTTAATAGAAGGGCTTTTAGAATTATTTATTAATTTATTAATTTTTTATTTATTTATTTATTTATTTATTTATTTATTATTTATTAATTTTTTTATTTATATATTATTTATTATTTATTTTTCGATGTAGTATTTAGCAGTAGTTAATGGCAGCTAGCTGGAGTTAGTAGTAGTCGTACTGGGTGAGTGCGTGTGATTAAGGCCTCTGGAGGTGACATTCATGAAAGGCCTCTGGCACGAGATTAAATTCTTTGTAAGCCGCAAAGCCTCTGGCACGAGATTAATTTCTCTGTAAGCAACATGAATGTGAGACCTCTGGCAGACCTTTCAATCACACGCATTCACCCACTACGACTACTACTAACTTCCACTTACTACCGTTAACTACCGCCAAATGCTACTTCTTTGGGATTGTAGTCATAATGGTAGATAAAGGTAGTACTAGTTGTTGTTTTATGGGGCCGGACAGTGAGGTCATCTAGAGGGATTTAGGCTAGTAGTAGTTTTTATAGGAGGAATAGTTTAATTCTTGTGCTAGTAGTAGTATAGCTTGTTATAGTGATGGTGGGTGGTATTAGTGCTAGGTTTAGAGTAGTTGGGATGCAAGGAGTAGGAATCCTACTCAAAAGTCAACCTCACCTGCACGCGGTGCACCCTGCTTTAGACTAACGAGGCTCTGGCGACCGAATGACTCCCGGGATATGGAGTCACTTGAGTAGTAAGGAAATCTCTCTCTTTGTTTCTTTGTTCACTTCTTGCCGGTTTTCAATTTAGAATATGCCCGTTAACTTACCA
Organism: Meconema thalassinum; assembly: GCA_946902985.2. Lineage (NCBI taxonomy): Eukaryota > Metazoa > Arthropoda > Insecta > Orthoptera > Tettigoniidae > Meconema > Meconema thalassinum. The sequence goes on from CAMPQE020000419.1 coordinate 124,378, forward strand.
CTAACAAGTAATTACGTTAAATGGCCAAATATGGCCACTGCCAGTCAGTATTTTACATCAGCAAACCGCTAAATTGAAACACAAAAACAAAATGAGAAAATAAATTTCCGTATTCGTCTTTCTTGGTATTACAACTTATTTAGTAATGTGTGCGATCTTTTATAATTTCATTGTCATAAAAATATTTTATATTCATATGGATGAAAGTTCGCGTGAAACTCGTAAACAACCCGCCATTTCGAGATGAGCATTCCCGCCACATTAATTCCTTGTTAGTGGTAAGTTAACGAGCATATTCTAAATTGAAAACCGGCAATAAGTGAACTGATGAAAGAAACAAAGAATGAGATTTCCATACTACTCAACGAAATAAAATGCAAAACTTCCACCGCTCTAACGCCATCTAGCAACTGTTTATAGATCTGTGTGGACTTATATTTTCACGTTGCTACCTTGTCATTGCATAGTTCACCCGAGATCCAATAGATGGCAGAATACATATAGTTTTGCATGGAAGTTTTATTTTATGGATCGAAAACAATATATATTACGAGGTTTAAATAATATGATCGTTTCTCAATATCAGAATTAAGCTTTAAGCACTGATTGTTTTTCCCGATGACAAACCCCTGAAATACTGTAAAGCCCAACTGGTTCCGGGGTGGAGACATACGTCGTGGGAGAAGGGTGTGTGGGTTTTAGTGGGTAAGAATCCCACACTATTGTGGAGTGCGGACCCCCACAATGTCTTAGGCAAGATTTCCCACATTCCCACGCAAAAAAAAAAAAAAAAAAAAAAAAACGTAACCGCTCTAGTGTGTAGTTTTTAATAGAAGGGCTTTTAGAATTATTTATTAATTTATTAATTTTTTATTTCTTTATTTATTTATTTATTTATTTATTTATTATTTATTAATTTTTTTATTTATATATTATTTATTATTTATTTTTCGATGTAGTATTTAGCAGTAGTTAATGGCAGCTAGCTGGAGTTAGTAGTAGTCGTACTGGGTGAGTGCGTGTGATTAAGGCCTCTGGAGGTGACATTCATGAAAGGCCTCTGGCACGAGATTAAATTCTTTGTAAGCCGCAAAGCCTCTGGCACGAGATTAATTTCTCTGTAAGCAACATGAATGTGAGACCTCTGGCAGACCTTTCAATCACACGCATTCACCCACTACGACTACTACTAACTTCCACTTACTACCGTTAACTACCGCCAAATGCTACTTCTTTGGGATTGTAATCATAATGGTAGATAAAGGTAGTACTAGTTGTTGTTTTATGGGGCCGGACAGTGAGGTCATCTAGAGGGATTTAGGCTAGTAGTAGTTTTTATAGGAGGAATAGTTTAATTCTTGTGCTAGTAGTAGTATAGCTTGTTATAGTGATGGTGGGTGGTATTAGTGCTAGGTTTAGAGTAGTTGGGATGCAAGGAGTAGGAATCCTACTCAAAAGTCAACCTCACCTGCACGCGGTGCACCCTGCTTTAGACTAACGAGGCTCTGGCGACCGAATGACTCCCGGGATATGGAGTCACTTGAGTAGTAAGGAAATCTCTCTCTTTGTTTCTTTGTTCACTTCTTGCCGGTTTTCAATTTAGAATATGCCCGTTAACTTACCACTAACAAGTAATTACGTTAAATGGCCAAATATGGCCACTGCCAGTATTTTACATCAGCAAACCCCTAAATTGAAACACAAAAACAAAATGAGAAAATAAATTTCCGTATTCGTCTTTCTTGGTATTACAACTTATTTAGTAATGTGTGCGATCTTTTATAATTTCATTGTCATAAAAATATTTTATATTCATATGGATGAAAGTTCGCGTGAAACTCGTAAACAACCCGCCATTTCGAGATGAGCATTCCCGCCACATTAATTCCTTGTTAGTGGTAAGTTAACGAGCATATTCTAAATTGAAAACCGGCAATAAGTGAACTGATGAAAGAAACAAAGAATGAGATTTCCATACTACTCAACGAAATAAAATGCAAAACTTCCACCGCTCTAACGCCATCTAGCAACTGTTTATAGAACTGTGTGGACTTATATTTTCACGTTGCTACCTTGTCATTGCATAGTTCACCCGAGATCCAATAGATGGCAGAATACATATAGTTTTGCATGGAAGTTTTATTTTATGGATCGAAAACAATATATATTACGAGGTTTAAATAATATGATCGTTTCTCAATATCAGAATTAAGCTTTAAGCACTGATTGTTTTTCCCGATGACAAACCCCTGAAATACTGTAAAGCCCAACTGGTTCCGGGGTGGAGACATACGTCGTGGGAGAAGGGTGTGTGGGTTTTAGTGGGTAAGAATCCCACACTATTGTGGAGTGCGGACCCCCACAATGTCTTAGGCAAGATTTCCCACATTCCCACGCAAAAAAAAAAAAAAAAAAAAAAAAAACGTAACCGCTCTAGTGTGTAGTTTTTAATAGAAGGGCTTTTAGAATTATTTATTAATTTATTAATTTTTTATTTCTTTATTTATTTATTTATTTATTTATTTATTTATTATTTATTAATTTTTTTATTTATATATTATTTATTATTTATTTTTCGATGTAGTATTTAGCAGTAGTTAATGGCAGCTAGCTGGAGTTAGTAGTAGTCGTACTGGGTGAGTGCGTGTGATTAAGGCCTCTGGAGGTGACATTCATGAAAGGCCTCTGGCACGAGATTAAATTCTTTGTAAGCCGCAAAGCCTCTGGCACGAGATTAATTTCTCTGTAAGCAACATGAATGTGAGACCTCTGGCAGACCTTTCAATCACACGCATTCACCCACTACGACTACTACTAACTTCCACTTACTACCGTTAACTACCGCCAAATGCTACTTCTTTGGGATTGTAGTCATAATGGTAGATAAAGGTAGTACTAGTTGTTGTTTTATGGGGCCGGACAGTGAGGTCATCTAGAGGGATTTAGGCTAGTAGTAGTTTTTATAGGAGGAATAGTTTAATTCTTGTGCTAGTAGTAGTATAGCTTGTTATAGTGATGGTGGGTGGTATTAGTGCTAGGTTTAGAGTAGTTGGGATGCAAGGAGTAGGAATCCTACTCAAAAGTCAACCTCACCTGCACGCGGTGCACCCTGCTTTAGACTAACGAGGCTCTGGCGACCGAATGACTCCCGGGATATGGAGTCACTTGAGTAGTAAGGAAATCTCTCTCTTTGTTTCTTTGTTCACTTCTTGCCGGTTTTCAATTTAGAATATGCCCGTTAACTTACCACTAACAAGTAATTACGTTAAATGGCCAAATATGGCCACTGCCAGTCAGTATTTTACATCAGCAAACCGCTAAATTGAAACACAAAAACAAAATGAGAAAATAAATTTCCGTATTCGTCTTTCTTGGTATTACAACTTATTTAGTAATGTGTGCGATCTTTTATAATTTCATTGTCATAAAAATATTTTATATTCATATGGATGAAAGTTCGCGTGAAACTCGTAAACAACCCGCCATTTCGAGATGAGCATTCCCGCCACATTAATTCCTTGTTAGTGGTAAGTTAACGAGCATATTCTAAATTGAAAACCGGCAATAAGTGAACTGATGAAAGAAACAAAGAATGAGATTTCCATACTACTCAACGAAATAAAATGCAAAACTTCCACCGCTCTAACGCCATCTAGCAACTGTTTATAGATCTGTGTGGACTTATATTTTCACGTTGCTACCTTGTCATTGCATAGTTCACCCGAGATCCAATAGATGGCAGAATACATATAGTTTTGCATGGAAGTTTTATTTTATGGATCGAAAACAATATATATTACGAGGTTTAAATAATATGATCGTTTCTCAATATCAGAATTAAGCTTTAAGCACTGATTGTTTTTCCCGATGACAAACCCCTGAAATACTGTAAAGCCCAACTGGTTCCGGGGTGGAGACATACGTCGTGGGAGAAGGGTGTGTGGGTTTTAGTGGGTAAGAATCCCACACTATTGTGGAGTGCGGACCCCCACAATGTCTTAGGCAAGATTTCCCACATTCCCACGCAAAAAAAAAAAAAAAAAAAAAAACGTAACCGCTCTAGTGTGTAGTTTTTAATAGAAGGGCTTTTAGAATTATTTATTAATTTATTAATTTTTTATTTCTTTATTTATTTATTTATTTATTTATTTATTATTTATTAATTTTTTTATTTATATATTATTTATTATTTATTTTTCGATGTAGTATTTAGCAGTAGTTAATGGCAGCTAGCTGGAGTTAGTAGTAGTCGTACTGGGTGAGTGCGTGTGATTAAGGCCTCTGGAGGTGACATTCATGAAAGGCCTCTGGCACGAGATTAAATTCTTTGTAAGCCGCAAAGCCTCTGGCACGAGATTAATTTCTCTGTAAGCAACATGAATGTGAGACCTCTGGCAGACCTTTCAATCACACGCATTCACCCACTACGACTACTACTAACTTCCACTTACTACCGTTAACTACCGCCAAATGCTACTTCTTTGGGATTGTAATCATAATGGTAGATAAAGGTAGTACTAGTTGTTGTTTTATGGGGCCGGACAGTGAGGTCATCTAGAGGGATTTAGGCTAGTAGTAGTTTTTATAGGAGGAATAGTTTAATTCTTGTGCTAGTAGTAGTATAGCTTGTTATAGTGATGGTGGGTGGTATTAGTGCTAGGTTTAGAGTAGTTGGGATGCAAGGAGTAGGAATCCTACTCAAAAGTCAACCTCACCTGCACGCGGTGCACCCTGCTTTAGACTAACGAGGCTCTGGCGACCGAATGACTCCCGGGATATGGAGTCACTTGAGTAGTAAGGAAATCTCTCTCTTTGTTTCTTTGTTCACTTCTTGCCGGTTTTCAGTTTAGAATATGCCCGTTAACTTACCACTAACAAGTAATTACGTTAAATGGCCAAATATGGCCACTGCCAGTATTTTACATCAGCAAACCCCTAAATTGAAACACAAAAACAAAATGAGAAAATAAATTTCCGTATTCGTCTTTCTTGGTATTACAACTTATTTAGTAATGTGTGCGATCTTTTATAATTTCATTGTCATAAAAATATTTTATATTCATATGGATGAAAGTTCGCGTGAAACTCGTAAACAACCCGCCATTTCGAGATGAGCATTCCCGCCACATTAATTCCTTGTTAGTGGTAAGTTAACGAGCATATTCTAAATTGAAAACCGGCAATAAGTGAACTGATGAAAGAAACAAAGAATGAGATTTCCATACTACTCAACGAAATAAAATGCAAAACTTCCACCGCTCTAACGCCATCTAGCAACTGTTTATAGAACTGTGTGGACTTATATTTTCACGTTGCTACCTTGTCATTGCATAGTTCACCCGAGATCCAATAGATGGCAGAATACATATAGTTTTGCATGGAAGTTTTATTTTATGGATCGAAAACAATATATATTACGAGGTTTAAATAATATGATCGTTTCTCAATATCAGAATTAAGCTTTAAGCACTGATTGTTTTTCCCGATGACAAACCCCTGAAATACTGTAAAGCCCAACTGGTTCCGGGGTGGAGACATACGTCGTGGGAGAAGGGTGTGTGGGTTTTAGTGGGTAAGAATCCCACACTATTGTGGAGTGCGGACCCCCACAATGTCTTAGGCAAGATTTCCCACATTCCCACGCAAAAAAAAAAAAAAAAAAAAAAAAACGTAACCGCTCTAGTGTGTAGTTTTTAATAGAAGGGCTTTTAGAATTATTTATTAATTTATTAATTTTTTATTTCTTTATTTATTTATTTATTTATTTATTTATTATTATATTAATTTTTTTATTTATATATTATTTATTATTTATTTTTCGATGTAGTATTTAGCAGTAGTTAATGGCAGCTAGCTGGAGTTAGTAGTAGTCGTACTGGGTGTGTGCGTGTGATTAAGGCCTCTGGAGGTGACATTCATGAAAGGCCTCTGGCACGAGATTAAATTCTTTGTAAGCCGCAAAGCCTCTGGCACGAGATTAATTTCTCTGTAAGCAACATGAATGTGAGACCTCTGGCAGACCTTTCAATCACACGCATTCACCCACTACGACTACTACTAACTTCCACTTACTACCGTTAACTACCGCCAAATGCTACTTCTTTGGGATTGTAGTCATAATGGTAGATAAAGGTAGTACTAGTTGTTGTTTTATGGGGCCGGACAGTGAGGTCATCTAGAGGGATTTAGGCTAGTAGTAGTTTTTATAGGAGGAATAGTTTAATTCTTGTGCTAGTAGTAGTATAGCTTGTTATAGTGATGGTGGGTGGTATTAGTGCTAGGTTTAGAGTAGTTGGGATGCAAGGAGTAGGAATCCTACTCAAAAGTCAACCTCACCTGCACGCGGTGCACCCTGCTTTAGACTAACGAGGCTCTGGCGACCGAATGACTCCCGGGATATGGAGTCACTTGAGTAGTAAGGAAATCTCTCTCTTTGTTTCTTTGTTCACTTCTTGCCGGTTTTCAATTTAGAATATGCCCGTTAACTTACCACTAACAAGTAATTACGTTAAATGGCCAAATATGGCCACTGCCAGTCAGTATTTTACATCAGCAAACCGCTAAATTGAAACACAAAAACAAAATGAGAAAATAAATTTCCGTATTCGTCTTTCTTGGTATTACAACTTATTTAGTAATGTGTGCGATCTTTTATAATTTCATTGTCATAAAAATATTTTATATTCATATGGATGAAAGTTCGCGTGAAACTCGTAAACAACCCGCCATTTCGAGATGAGCATTCCCGCCACATTAATTCCTTGTTAGTGGTAAGTTAACGAGCATATTCTAAATTGAAAACCGGCAATAAGTGAACTGATGAAAGAAACAAAGAATGAGATTTCCATACTACTCAACGAAATAAAATGCAAAACTTCCACCGCTCTAACGCCATCTAGCAACTGTTTATAGATCTGTGTGGACTTATATTTTCACGTTGCTACCTTGTCATTGCATAGTTCACCCGAGATCCAATAGATGGCAGAATACATATAGTTTTGCATGGAAGTTTTATTTTATGGATCGAAAACAATATATATTACGAGGTTTAAATAATATGATCGTTTCTCAATATCAGAATTAAGCTTTAAGCACTGATTGTTTTTCCCGATGACAAACCCCTGAAATACTGTAAAGCCCAACTGGTTCCGGGGTGGAGACATACGTCGTGGGAGAAGGGTGTGTGGGTTTTAGTGGGTAAGAATCCCACACTATTGTGGAGTGCGGACCCCCACAATGTCTTAGGCAAGATTTCCCACATTCCCACGCAAAAAAAAAAAAAAAAAAAAAAAACGTAACCGCTCTAGTGTGTAGTTTTTAATAGAAGGGCTTTTAGAATTATTTATTAATTTATTAATTTTTTATTTCTTTCTTTATTTATTTATTTATTTATTTATTTATTATTTATTAATTTTTTTATTTATATATTATTTATTATTTATTTTTCGATGTAGTATTTAGCAGTAGTTAATGGCAGCTAGCTGGAGTTAGTAGTAGTCGTACTGGGTGAGTGCGTGTGATTAAGGCCTCTGGAGGTGACATTCATGAAAGGCCTCTGGCACGAGATTAAATTCTTTGTAAGCCGCAAAGCCTCTGGCACGAGATTAATTTCTCTGTAAGCAACATGAATGTGAGACCTCTGGCAGACCTTTCAATCACACGCATTCACCCACTACGACTACTACTAACTTCCACTTACTACCGTTAACTACCGCCAAATGCTACTTCTTTGGGATTGTAATCATAATGGTAGATAAAGGTAGTACTAGTTGTTGTTTTATGGGGCCGGACAGTGAGGTCATCTAGAGGGATTTAGGCTAGTAGTAGTTTTTATAGGAGGAATAGTTTAATTCTTGTGCTAGTAGTAGTATAGCTTGTTATAGTGATGGTGGGTGGTATTAGTGCTAGGTTTAGAGTAGTTGGGATGCAAGGAGTAGGAATCCTACTCAAAAGTCAACCTCACCTGCACGCGGTGCACCCTGCTTTAGACTAACGAGGCTCTGGCGACCGAATGACTCCCGGGATATGGAGTCACTTGAGTAGTAAGGAAATCTCTCTCTTTGTTTCTTTGTTCACTTCTTGCCGGTTTTCAATTTAGAATATGCCCGTTAACTTACCACTAACAAGTAATTACGTTAAATGGCCAAATATGGCCACTGCCAGTATTTTACATCAGCAAACCCCTAAATTGAAACACAAAAACAAAATGAGAAAATAAATTTCCGTATTCGTCTTTCTTGGTATTACAACTTATTTAGTAATGTGTGCGATCTTTTATAATTTCATTGTCATAAAAATATTTTATATTCATATGGATGAAAGTTCGCGTGAAACTCGTAAACAACCCGCCATTTCGAGATGAGCATTCCCGCCACATTAATTCCTTGTTAGTGGTAAGTTAACGAGCATATTCTAAATTGAAAACCGGCAATAAGTGAACTGATGAAAGAAACAAAGAATGAGATTTCCATACTACTCAACGAAATAAAATGCAAAACTTCCACCGCTCTAACGCCATCTAGCAACTGTTTATAGATCTGTGTGGACTTATATTTTCACGTTGCTACCTTGTCATTGCATAGTTCACCCGAGATCCAATAGATGGCAGAATACATATAGTTTTGCATGGAAGTTTTATTTTATGGATCGAAAACAATATATATTACGAGGTTTAAATAATATGATCGTTTCTCAATATCAGAATTAAGCTTTAAGCACTGATTGTTTTTCCCGATGACAAACCCCTGAAATACTGTAAAGCCCAACTGGTTCCGGGGTGGAGACATACGTCGTGGGAGAAGGGTGTGTGGGTTTTAGTGGGTAAGAATCCCACACTATTGTGGAGTGCGGACCCCCACAATGTCTTAGGCAAGATTTCCCACATTCCCACGCAAAAAAAAAAAAAAAAAAAAAAAAACGTAACCGCTCTAGTGTGTAGTTTTTAATAGAAGGGCTTTTAGAATTATTTATTAATTTATTAATTTTTTATTTCTTTATTTATTTATTTATTTATTTATTTATTATTTATTAATTTTTTTATTTATATATTATTTATTATTTATTTTTCGATGTAGTATTTAGCAGTAGTTAATGGCAGCTAGCTGGAGTTAGTAGTAGTCGTACTGGGTGAGTGCGTGTGATTAAGGCCTCTGGAGGTGACATTCATGAAAGGCCTCTGGCACGAGATTAAATTCTTTGTAAGCCGCAAAGCCTCTGGCACGAGATTAATTTCTCTGTAAGCAACATGAATGTGAGACCTCTGGCAGACCTTTCAATCACACGCATTCACCCACTACGACTACTACTAACTTCCACTTACTACCGTTAACTACCGCCAAATGCTACTTCTTTGGGATTGTAATCATAATGGTAGATAAAGGTAGTACTAGTTGTTGTTTTATGGGGCCGGACAGTGAGGTCATCTAGAGGGATTTAGGCTAGTAGTAGTTTTTATAGGAGGAATAGTTTAATTCTTGTGCTAGTAGTAGTATAGCTTGTTATAGTGATGGTGGGTGGTATTAGTGCTAGGTTTAGAGTAGTTGGGATGCAAGGAGTAGGAATCCTACTCAAAAGTCAACCTCACCTGCACGCGGTGCACCCTGCTTTAGACTAACGAGGCTCTGGCGACCGAATGACTCCCGGGATATGGAGTCACTTGAGTAGTAAGGAAATCTCTCTCTTTGTTTCTTTGTTCACTTCTTGCCGGTTTTCAGTTTAGAATATGCCCGTTAACTTACCACTAACAAGTAATTACGTTAAATGGCCAAATATGGCCACTGCCAGTATTTTACATCAGCAAACCCCTAAATTGAAACACAAAAACAAAATGAGAAAATAAATTTCCGTATTCGTCTTTCTTGGTATTACAACTTATTTAGTAATGTGTGCGATCTTTTATAATTTCATTGTCATAAAAATATTTTATATTCATATGGATGAAAGTTCGCGTGAAACTCGTAAACAACCCGCCATTTCGAGATGAGCATTCCCGCCACATTAATTCCTTGTTAGTGGTAAGTTAACGAGCATATTCTAAATTGAAAACCGGCAATAAGTGAACTGATGAAAGAAACAAAGAATGAGATTTCCATACTACTCAACGAAATAAAATGCAAAACTTCCACCGCTCTAACGCCATCTAGCAACTGTTTATAGAACTGTGTGGACTTATATTTTCACGTTGCTACCTTGTCATTGCATAGTTCACCCGAGATCCAATAGATGGCAGAATACATATAGTTTTGCATGGAAGTTTTATTTTATGGATCGAAAACAATATATATTACGAGGTTTAAATAATATGATCGTTTCTCAATATCAGAATTAAGCTTTAAGCACTGATTGTTTTTCCCGATGACAAACCCCTGAAATACTGTAAAGCCCAACTGGTTCCGGGGTGGAGACATACGTCGTGGGAGAAGGGTGTGTGGGTTTTAGTGGGTAAGAATCCCACACTATTGTGGAGTGCGGACCCCCACAATGTCTTAGGCAAGATTTCCCACATTCCCACGCAAAAAAAAAAAAAAAAAAAAAAAAACGTAACCGCTCTAGTGTGTAGTTTTTAATAGAAGGGCTTTTAGAATTATTTATTAATTTATTAATTTTTTATTTCTTTATTTATTTATTTATTTATTTATTTATTTATTATTTATTAATTTTTTTATTTATATATTATTTATTATTTATTTTTCGATGTAGTATTTAGCAGTAGTTAATGGCAGCTAGCTGGAGTTAGTAGTAGTCGTACTGGGTGAGTGCGTGTGATTAAGGCCTCTGGAGGTGACATTCATGAAAGGCCTCTGGCACGAGATTAAATTCTTTGTAAGCCGCAAAGCCTCTGGCACGAGATTAATTTCTCTGTAAGCAACATGAATGTGAGACCTCTGGCAGACCTTTCAATCACACGCATTCACCCACTACGACTACTACTAACTTCCACTTACTACCGTTAACTACCGCCAAATGCTACTTCTTTGGGATTGTAGTCATAATGGTAGATAAAGGTAGTACTAGTTGTTGTTTTATGGGGCCGGACAGTGAGGTCATCTAGAGGGATTTAGGCTAGTAGTAGTTTTTATAGGAGGAATAGTTTAATTCTTGTGCTAGTAGTAGTATAGCTTGTTATAGTGATGGTGGGTGGTATTAGTGCTAGGTTTAGAGTAGTTGGGATGCAAGGAGTAGGAATCCTACTCAAAAGTCAACCTCACCTGCACGCGGTGCACCCTGCTTTAGACTAACGAGGCTCTGGCGACCGAATGACTCCCGGGATATGGAGTCACTTGAGTAGTAAGGAAATCTCTCTCTTTGTTTCTTTGTTCACTTCTTGCCGGTTTTCAATTTAGAATATGCCCGTTAACTTACCACTAACAAGTAATTACGTTAAATGGCCAAATATGGCCACTGCCAGTCAGTATTTTACATCAGCAAACCGCTAAATTGAAACACAAAAACAAAATGAGAAAATAAATTTCCGTATTCGTCTTTCTTGGTATTACAACTTATTTAGTAATGTGTGCGATCTTTTATAATTTCATTGTCATAAAAATATTTTATATTCATATGGATGAAAGTTCGCGTGAAACTCGTAAACTACCCGCCATTTCGAGATGAGCATTCCCGCCACATTAATTCCTTGTTAGTGGTAAGTTAACGAGCATATTCTAAATTGAAAACCGGCAATAAGTGAACTGATGAAAGAAACAAAGAATGAGATTTCCATACTACTCAACGAAATAAAATGCAAAACTTCCACCGCTCTAACGCCATCTAGCAACTGTTTATAGATCTGTGTGGACTTATATTTTCACGTTGCTACCTTGTCATTGCATAGTTCACCCGAGATCCAATAGATGGCAGAATACATATAGTTTTGCATGGAAGTTTTATTTTATGGATCGAAAACAATATATATTACGAGGTTTAAATAATATGATCGTTTCTCAATATCAGAATTAAGCTTTAAGCACTGATTGTTTTTCCCGATGACAAACCCCTGAAATACTGTAAAGCCCAACTGGTTCCGGGGTGGAGACATACGTCGTGGGAGAAGGGTGTGTGGGTTTTAGTGGGTAAGAATCCCACACTATTGTGGAGTGCGGACCCCCACAATGTCTTAGGCAAGATTTCCCACATTCCCACGCAAAAAAAAAAAAAAAAAAAAAAAAAACGTAACCGCTCTAGTGTGTAGTTTTTAATAGAAGGGCTTTTAGAATTATTTATTAATTTATTAATTTTTTATTTCTTTATTTATTTATTTATTTATTTATTTATTATTTATTAATTTTTTTATTTATATATTATTTATTATTTATTTTTCGATGTAGTATTTAGCAGTAGTTAATGGCAGCTAGCTGGAGTTAGTAGTAGTCGTACTGGGTGAGTGCGTGTGATTAAGGCCTCTGGAGGTGACATTCATGAAAGGCCTCTGGCACGAGATTAAATTCTTTGTAAGCCGCAAAGCCTCTGGCACGAGATTAATTTCTCTGTAAGCAACATGAATGTGAGACCTCTGGCAGACCTTTCAATCACACGCATTCACCCACTACGACTACTACTAACTTCCACTTACTACCGTTAACTACCGCCAAATGCTACTTCTTTGGGATTGTAATCATAATGGTAGATAAAGGTAGTACTAGTTGTTGTTTTATGGGGCCGGACAGTGAGGTCATCTAGAGGGATTTAGGCTAGTAGTAGTTTTTATAGGAGGAATAGTTTAATTCTTGTGCTAGTAGTAGTATAGCTTGTTATAGTGATGGTGGGTGGTATTAGTGCTAGGTTTAGAGTAGTTGGGATGCAAGGAGTAGGAATCCTACTCAAAAGTCAACCTCACCTGCACGCGGTGCACCCTGCTTTAGACTAACGAGGCTCTGGCGACCGAATGACTCCCGGGATATGGAGTCACTTGAGTAGTAAGGAAATCTCTCTCTTTGTTTCTTTGTTCACTTCTTGCCGGTTTTCAATTTAGAATATGCCCGTTAACTTACCACTAACAAGTAATTACGTTAAATGGCCAAATATGGCCACTGCCAGTATTTTACATCAGCAAACCCCTAAATTGAAACACAAAAACAAAATGAGAAAATAAATTTCCGTATTCGTCTTTCTTGGTATTACAACTTATTTAGTAATGTGTGCGATCTTTTATAATTTCATTGTCATAAAAATATTTTATATTCATATGGATGAAAGTTCGCGTGAAACTCGTAAACAACCCGCCATTTCGAGATGAGCATTCCCGCCACATTAATTCCTTGTTAGTGGTAAGTTAACGAGCATATTCTAAATTGAAAACCGGCAATAAGTGAACTGATGAAAGAAACAAAGAATGAGATTTCCATACTACTCAACGAAATAAAATGCAAAACTTCCACCGCTCTAACGCCATCTAGCAACTGTTTATAGAACTGTGTGGACTTATATTTTCACGTTGCTACCTTGTCATTGCATAGTTCACCCGAGATCCAATAGATGGCAGAATACATATAGTTTTGCATGGAAGTTTTATTTTATGGATCGAAAACAATATATATTACGAGGTTTAAATAATATGATCGTTTCTCAATATCAGAATTAAGCTTTAAGCACTGATTGTTTTTCCCGATGACAAACCCCTGAAATACTGTAAAGCCCAACTGGTTCCGGGGTGGAGACATACGTCGTGGGAGAAGGGTGTGTGGGTTTTAGTGGGTAAGAATCCCACACTATTGTGGAGTGCGGACCCCCACAATGTCTTAGGCAAGATTTCCCACATTCCCACGCAAAAAAAAAAAAAAAAAAAAAAAAAAACGTAACCGCTCTAGTGTGTAGTTTTTAATAGAAGGGCTTTTAGAATTATTTATTAATTTATTAATTTTTTATTTCTTTATTTATTTATTTATTTATTTATTTATTATTTATTAATTTTTTTATTTATATATTATTTATTATTTATTTTTCGATGTAGTATTTAGCAGTAGTTAATGGCAGCTAGCTGGAGTTAGTAGTAGTCGTACTGGGTGAGTGCGTGTGATTAAGGCCTCTGGAGGTGACATTCATGAAAGGCCTCTGGCACGAGATTAAATTCTTTGTAAGCCGCAAAGCCTCTGGCACGAGATTAATTTCTCTGTAAGCAACATGAATGTGAGACCTCTGGCAGACCTTTCAATCACACGCATTCACCCACTACGACTACTACTAACTTCCACTTACTACCGTTAACTACCGCCAAATGCTACTTCTTTGGGATTGTAGTCATAATGGTAGATAAAGGTAGTACTAGTTGTTGTTTTATGGGGCCGGACAGTGAGGTCATCTAGAGGGATTTAGGCTAGTAGTAGTTTTTATAGGAGGAATAGTTTAATTCTTGTGCTAGTAGTAGTATAGCTTGTTATAGTGATGGTGGGTGGTATTAGTGCTAGGTTTAGAGTAGTTGGGATGCAAGGAGTAGGAATCCTACTCAAAAGTCAACCTCACCTGCACGCGGTGCACCCTGCTTTAGACTAACGAGGCTCTGGCGACCGAATGACTCCCGGGATATGGAGTCACTTGAGTAGTAAGGAAATCTCTCTCTTTGTTTCTTTGTTCACTTCTTGCCGGTTTTCAATTTAGAATATGCCCGTTAACTTACCACTAACAAGTAATTACGTTAAATGGCCAAATATGGCCACTGCCAGTCAGTATTTTACATCAGCAAACCGCTAAATTGAAACACAAAAACAAAATGAGAAAATAAATTTCCGTATTCGTCTTTCTTGGTATTACAACTTATTTAGTAATGTGTGCGATCTTTTATAATTTCATTGTCATAAAAATATTTTATATTCATATGGATGAAAGTTCGCGTGAAACTCGTAAACAACCCGCCATTTCGAGATGAGCATTCCCGCCACATTAATTCCTTGTTAGTGGTAAGTTAACGAGCATATTCTAAATTGAAAACCGGCAATAAGTGAACTGATGAAAGAAACAAAGAATGAGATTTCCATACTACTCAACGAAATAAAATGCAAAACTTCCACCGCTCTAACGCCATCTAGCAACTGTTTATAGATCTGTGTGGACTTATATTTTCACGTTGCTACCTTGTCATTGCATAGTTCACCCGAGATCCAATAGATGGCAGAATACATATAGTTTTGCATGGAAGTTTTATTTTATGGATCGAAAACAATATATATTACGAGGTTTAAATAATATGATCGTTTCTCAATATCAGAATTAAGCTTTAAGCACTGATTGTTTTTCCCGATGACAAACCCCTGAAATACTGTAAAGCCCAACTGGTTCCGGGGTGGAGACATACGTCGTGGGAGAAGGGTGTGTGGGTTTTAGTGGGTAAGAATCCCACACTATTGTGGAGTGCGGACCCCCACAATGTCTTAGGCAAGATTTCCCACATTCCCACGCAAAAAAAAAAAAAAAAAAAAAAAAAACGTAACCGCTCTAGTGTGTAGTTTTTAATAGAAGGGCTTTTAGAATTATTTATTAATTTATTAATTTTTTATTTCTTTATTTATTTATTTATTTATTTATTTATTTATTATTTATTAATTTTTTTATTTATATATTATTTATTATTTATTTTTCGATGTAGTATTTAGCAGTAGTTAATGGCAGCTAGCTGGAGTTAGTAGTAGTCGTACTGGGTGAGTGCGTGTGATTAAGGCCTCTGGAGGTGACATTCATGAAAGGCCTCTGGCACGAGATTAAATTCTTTGTAAGCCGCAAAGCCTCTGGCACGAGATTAATTTCTCTGTAAGCAACATGAATGTGAGACCTCTGGCAGACCTTTCAATCACACGCATTCACCCACTACGACTACTACTAACTTCCACTTACTACCGTTAACTACCGCCAAATGCTACTTCTTTGGGATTGTAATCATAATGGTAGATAAAGGTAGTACTAGTTGTTGTTTTATGGGGCCGGACAGTGAGGTCATCTAGAGGGATTTAGGCTAGTAGTAGTTTTTATAGGAGGAATAGTTTAATTCTTGTGCTAGTAGTAGTATAGCTTGTTATAGTGATGGTGGGTGGTATTAGTGCTAGGTTTAGAGTAGTTGGGATGCAAGGAGTAGGAATCCTACTCAAAAGTCAACCTCACCTGCACGCGGTGCACCCTGCTTTAGACTAACGAGGCTCTGGCGACCGAATGACTCCCGGGATATGGAGTCACTTGAGTAGTAAGGAAATCTCTCTCTTTGTTTCTTTGTTCACTTCTTGCCGGTTTTCAATTTAGAATATGCCCGTTAACTTACCACTAACAAGTAATTACGTTAAATGGCCAAATATGGCCACTGCCAGTATTTTACATCAGCAAACCCCTAAATTGAAACACAAAAACAAAATGAGAAAATAAATTTCCGTATTCGTCTTTCTTGGTATTACAACTTATTTAGTAATGTGTGCGATCTTTTATAATTTCATTGTCATAAAAATATTTTATATTCATATGGATGAAAGTTCGCGTGAAACTCGTAAACAACCCGCCATTTCGAGATGAGCATTCCCGCCACATTAATTCCTTGTTAGTGGTAAGTTAACGAGCATATTCTAAATTGAAAACCGGCAATAAGTGAACTGATGAAAGAAACAAAGAATGAGATTTCCATACTACTCAACGAAATAAAATGCAAAACTTCCACCGCTCTAACGCCATCTAGCAACTGTTTATAGAACTGTGTGGACTTATATTTTCACGTTGCTACCTTGTCATTGCATAGTTCACCCGAGATCCAATAGATGGCAGAATACATATAGTTTTGCATGGAAGTTTTATTTTATGGATCGAAAACAATATATATTACGAGGTTTAAATAATATGATCGTTTCTCAATATCAGAATTAAGCTTTAAGCACTGATTGTTTTTCCCGATGACAAACCCCTGAAATACTGTAAAGCCCAACTGGTTCCGGGGTGGAGACATACGTCGTGGGAGAAGGGTGTGTGGGTTTTAGTGGGTAAGAATCCCACACTATTGTGGAGTGCGGACCCCCACAATGTCTTAGGCAAGATTTCCCACATTCCCACGCAAAAAAAAAAAAAAAAAAAAAAAACGTAACCGCTCTAGTGTGTAGTTTTTAATAGAAGGGCTTTTAAAATTATTTATTAATTTATTAATTTTTTATTTCTTTATTTATTTATTTATTTATTTATTTATTATTTATTAATTTTTTTATTTATATATTATTTATTATTTATTTTTCGATGTAGTATTTAGCAGTAGTTAATGGCAGCTAGCTGGAGTTAGTAGTAGTCGTACTGGGTGAGTGCGTGTGATTAAGGCCTCTGGAGGTGACATTCATGAAAGGCCTCTGGCACGAGATTAAATTCTTTGTAAGCCGCAAAGCCTCTGGCACGAGATTAATTTCTCTGTAAGCAACATGAATGTGAGACCTCTGGCAGACCTTTCAATCACACGCATTCACCCACTACGACTACTACTAACTTCCACTTACTACCGTTAACTACCGCCAAATGCTACTTCTTTGGGATTGTAGTCATAATGGTAGATAAAGGTAGTACTAGTTGTTGTTTTATGGGGCCGGACAGTGAGGTCATCTAGAGGGATTTAGGCTAGTAGTAGTTTTTATAGGAGGAATAGTTTAATTCTTGTGCTAGTAGTAGTATAGCTTGTTATAGTGATGGTGGGTGGTATTAGTGCTAGGTTTAGAGTAGTTGGGATGCAAGGAGTAGGAATCCTACTCAAAAGTCAACCTCACCTGCACGCGGTGCACCCTGCTTTAGACTAACGAGGCTCTGGCGACCGAATGACTCCCGGGATATGGAGTCACTTGAGTAGTAAGGAAATCTCTCTCTTTGTTTCTTTGTTCACTTCTTGCCGGTTTTCAATTTAGAATATGCCCGTTAACTTACCACTAACAAGTAATTACGTTAAATGGCCAAATATGGCCACTGCCAGTCAGTATTTTACATCAGCAAACCGCTAAATTGAAACACAAAAACAAAATGAGAAAATAAATTTCCGTATTCGTCTTTCTTGGTATTACAACTTATTTAGTAATGTGTGCGATCTTTTATAATTTCATTGTCATAAAAATATTTTATATTCATATGGATGAAAGTTCGCGTGAAACTCGTAAACAACCCGCCATTTCGAGATGAGCATTCCCGCCACATTAATTCCTTGTTAGTGGTAAGTTAACGAGCATATTCTAAATTGAAAACCGGCAATAAGTGAACTGATGAAAGAAACAAAGAATGAGATTTCCATACTACTCAACGAAATAAAATGCAAAACTTCCACCGCTCTAACGCCATCTAGCAACTGTTTATAGATCTGTGTGGACTTATATTTTCACGTTGCTACCTTGTCATTGCATAGTTCACCCGAGATCCAATAGATGGCAGAATACATATAGTTTTGCATGGAAGTTTTATTTTATGGATCGAAAACAATATATATTACGAGGTTTAAATAATATGATCGTTTCTCAATATCAGAATTAAGCTTTAAGCACTGATTGTTTTTCCCGATGACAAACCCCTGAAATACTGTAAAGCCCAACTGGTTCCGGGGTGGAGACATACGTCGTGGGAGAAGGGTGTGTGGGTTTTAGTGGGTAAGAATCCCACACTATTGTGGAGTGCGGACCCCCACAATGTCTTAGGCAAGATTTCCCACATTCCCACGCAAAAAAAAAAAAAAAAAAAAAAAAACGTAACCGCTCTAGTGTGTAGTTTTTAATAGAAGGGCTTTTAGAATTATTTATTAATTTATTAATTTTTTATTTCTTTATTTATTTATTTATTTATTTATTTATTATTTATTAATTTTTTTATTTATATATTATTTATTATTTATTTTTCGATGTAGTATTTAGCAGTAGTTAATGGCAGCTAGCTGGAGTTAGTAGTAGTCGTACTGGGTGAGTGCGTGTGATTAAGGCCTCTGGAGGTGACATTCATGAAAGGCCTCTGGCACGAGATTAAATTCTTTGTAAGCCGCAAAGCCTCTGGCACGAGATTAATTTCTCTGTAAGCAACATGAATGTGAGACCTCTGGCAGACCTTTCAATCACACGCATTCACCCACTACGACTACTACTAACTTCCACTTACTACCGTTAACTACCGCCAAATGCTACTTCTTTGGGATTGTAATCATAATGGTAGATAAAGGTAGTACTAGTTGTTGTTTTATGGGGCCGGACAGTGAGGTCATCTAGAGGGATTTAGGCTAGTAGTAGTTTTTATAGGAGGAATAGTTTAATTCTTGTGCTAGTAGTAGTATAGCTTGTTATAGTGATGGTGGGTGGTATTAGTGCTAGGTTTAGAGTAGTTGGGATGCAAGGAGTAGGAATCCTACTCAAAAGTCAACCTCACCTGCACGCGGTGCACCCTGCTTTAGACTAACGAGGCTCTGGCGACCGAATGACTCCCGGGATATGGAGTCACTTGAGTAGTAAGGAAATCTCTCTCTTTGTTTCTTTGTTCACTTCTTGCCGGTTTTCAGTTTAGAATATGCCCGTTAACTTACCACTAACAAGTAATTACGTTAAATGGCCAAATATGGCCACTGCCAGTATTTTACATCAGCAAACCCCTAAATTGAAACACAAAAACAAAATGAGAAAATAAATTTCCGTATTCGTCTTTCTTGGTATTACAACTTATTTAGTAATGTGTGCGATCTTTTATAATTTCATTGTCATAAAAATATTTTATATTCATATGGATGAAAGTTCGCGTGAAACTCGTAAACAACCCGCCATTTCGAGATGAGCATTCCCGCCACATTAATTCCTTGTTAGTGGTAAGTTAACGAGCATATTCTAAATTGAAAACCGGCAATAAGTGAACTGATGAAAGAAACAAAGAATGAGATTTCCATAATACTCAACGAAATAAAATGCAAAACTTCCACCGCTCTAACGCCATCTAGCAACTGTTTATAGAACTGTGTGGACTTATATTTTCACGTTGCTACCTTGTCATTGCATAGTTCACCCGAGATCCAATAGATGGCAGAATACATATAGTTTTGCATGGAAGTTTTATTTTATGGATCGAAAACAATATATATTACGAGGTTTAAATAATATGATCGTTTCTCAATATCAGAATTAAGCTTTAAGCACTGATTGTTTTTCCCGATGACAAACCCCTGAAATACTGTAAAGCCCAACTGGTTCCGGGGTGGAGACATACGTCGTGGGAGAAGGGTGTGTGGGTTTTAGTGGGTAAGAATCCCACACTATTGTGGAGTGCGGACCCCCACAATGTCTTAGGCAAGATTTCCCACATTCCCACGCAAAAAAAAAAAAAAAAAAAAAAAAAACGTAACCGCTCTAGTGTGTAGTTTTTAATAGAAGGGCTTTTAGAATTATTTATTAATTTATTAATTTTTTATTTCTTTATTTATTTATTTATTTATTTATTTATTATTTATTAATTTTTTTATTTATATATTATTTATTATTTATTTTTCGATGTAGTATTTAGCAGTAGTTAATGGCAGCTAGCTGGAGTTAGTAGTAGTCGTACTGGGTGTGTGCGTGTGATTAAGGCCTCTGGAGGTGACATTCATGAAAGGCCTCTGGCACGAGATTAAATTCTTTGTAAGCCGCAAAGCCTCTGGCACGAGATTAATTTCTCTGTAAGCAACATGAATGTGAGACCTCTGGCAGACCTTTCAATCACACGCATTCACCCACTACGACTACTACTAACTTCCACTTACTACCGTTAACTACCGCCAAATGCTACTTCTTTGGGATTGTAGTCATAATGGTAGATAAAGGTAGTACTAGTTGTTGTTTTATGGGGCCGGACAGTGAGGTCATCTAGAGGGATTTAGGCTAGTAGTAGTTTTTATAGGAGGAATAGTTTAATTCTTGTGCTAGTAGTAGTATAGCTTGTTATAGTGATGGTGGGTGGTATTAGTGCTAGGTTTAGAGTAGTTGGGATGCAAGGAGTAGGAATCCTACTCAAAAGTCAACCTCACCTGCACGCGGTGCACCCTGCTTTAGACTAACGAGGCTCTGGCGACCGAATGACTCCCGGGATATGGAGTCACTTGAGTAGTAAGGAAATCTCTCTCTTTGTTTCTTTGTTCACTTCTTGCCGGTTTTCAATTTAGAATATGCCCGTTAACTTACCACTAACAAGTAATTACGTTAAATGGCCAAATATGGCCACTGCCAGTCAGTATTTTACATCAGCAAACCGCTAAACTGAAACACAAAAACAAAATGAGAAAATAAATTTCCGTATTCGTCTTTCTTGGTATTACAACTTATTTAGTAATGTGTGCGATCTTTTATAATTTCATTGTCATAAAAATATTTTATATTCATATGGATGAAAGTTCGCGTGAAACTCGTAAACAACCCGCCATTTCGAGATGAGCATTCCCGCCACATTAATTCCTTGTTAGTGGTAAGTTAACGAGCATATTCTAAATTGAAAACCGGCAATAAGTGAACTGATGAAAGAAACAAAGAATGAGATTTCCATACTACTCAACGAAATAAAATGCAAAACTTCCACCGCTCTAACGCCATCTAGCAACTGTTTATAGATCTGTGTGGACTTATATTTTCACGTTGCTACCTTGTCATTGCATAGTTCACCCGAGATCCAATAGATGGCAGAATACATATAGTTTTGCATGGAAGTTTTATTTTATGGATCGAAAACAATATATATTACGAGGTTTAAATAATATGATCGTTTCTCAATATCAGAATTAAGCTTTAAGCACTGATTGTTTTTCCCGATGACAAACCCCTGAAATACTGTAAAGCCCAACTGGTTCCGGGGTGGAGACATACGTCGTGGGAGAAGGGTGTGTGGGTTTTAGTGGGTAAGAATCCCACACTATTGTGGAGTGCGGACCCCCACAATGTCTTAGGCAAGATTTCCCACATTCCCACGCAAAAAAAAAAAAAAAAAAAAAAAAAACGTATCCGCTCTAGTGTGTAGTTTTTAATAGAAGGGCTTTTAGAATTATTTATTAATTTATTAATTTTTTATTTCTTTATTTATTTATTTATTTATTTATTTATTTATTATTTATTAATTTTTTTATTTATATATTATTTATTATTTATTTTTCGATGTAGTATTTAGCAGTAGTTAATGGCAGCTAGCTGGAGTTAGTAGTAGTCGTACTGGGTGAGTGCGTGTGATTAAGGCCTCTGGAGGTGACATTCATGAAAGGCCTCTGGCACGAGATTAAATTCTTTGTAAGCCGCAAAGCCTCTGGCACGAGATTAATTTCTCTGTAAGCAACATGAATGTGAGACCTCTGGCAGACCTTTCAATCACACGCATTCACCCACTACGACTACTACTAACTTCCACTTACTACCGTTAACTACCGCCAAATGCTACTTCTTTGGGATTGTAATCATAATGGTAGATAAAGGTAGTACTAGTTGTTGTTTTATGGGGCCGGACAGTGAGGTCATCTAGAGGGATTTAGGCTAGTAGTAGTTTTTATAGGAGGAATAGTTTAATTCTTGTGCTAGTAGTAGTATAGCTTGTTATAGTGATGGTGGGTGGTATTAGTGCTAGGTTTAGAGTAGTTGGGATGCAAGGAGTAGGAATCCTACTCAAAAGTCAACCTCACCTGCACGCGGTGCACCCTGCTTTAGACTAACGAGGCTCTGGCGACCGAATGACTCCCGGGATATGGAGTCACTTGAGTAGTAAGGAAATCTCTCTCTTTGTTTCTTTGTTCACTTCTTGCCGGTTTTCAATTTAGAATATGCCCGTTAACTTACCACTAACAAGTAATTACGTTAAATGGCCAAATATGGCCACTGCCAGTATTTTACATCAGCAAACCCCTAAATTGAAACACAAAAACAAAATGAGAAAATAAATTTCCGTATTCGTCTTTCTTGGTATTACAACTTATTTAGTAATGTGTGCGATCTTTTATAATTTCATTGTCATAAAAATATTTTATATTCATATGGATGAAAGTTCGCGTGAAACTCGTAAACAACCCGCCATTTCGAGATGAGCATTCCCGCCACATTAATTCCTTGTTAGTGGTAAGTTAACGAGCATATTCTAAATTGAAAACCGGCAATAAGTGAACTGATGAAAGAAACAAAGAATGAGATTTCCATACTACTCAACGAAATAAAATGCAAAACTTCCACCGCTCTAACGCCATCTAGCAACTGTTTATAGAACTGTGTGGACTTATATTTTCACGTTGCTACCTTGTCATTGCATAGTTCACCCGAGATCCAATAGATGGCAGAATACATATAGTTTTGCATGGAAGTTTTATTTTATGGATCGAAAACAATATATATTACGAGGTTTAAATAATATGATCGTTTCTCAATATCAGAATTAAGCTTTAAGCACTGATTGTTTTTCCCGATGACAAACCCCTGAAATACTGTAAAGCCCAACTGGTTCCGGGGTGGAGACATACGTCGTGGGAGAAGGGTGTGTGGGTTTTAGTGGGTAAGAATCCCACACTATTGTGGAGTGCGGACCCCCACAATGTCTTAGGCAAGATTTCCCACATTCCCACGCAAAAAAAAAAAAAAAAAAAAAAAACGTAACCGCTCTAGTGTGTAGTTTTTAATAGAAGGGCTTTTAGAATTATTTATTAATTTATTAATTTTTTATTTCTTTATTTATTTATTTATTTATTTATTTATTATTTATTAATTTTTTTATTTATATATTATTTATTATTTATTTTTCGATGTAGTATTTAGCAGTAGTTAATGGCAGCTAGCTGGAGTTAGTAGTAGTCGTACTGGGTGAGTGCGTGTGATTAAGGCCTCTGGAGGTGACATTCATGAAAGGCCTCTGGCACGAGATTAAATTCTTTGTAAGCCGCAAAGCCTCTGGCACGAGATTAATTTCTCTGTAAGCAACATGAATGTGAGACCTCTGGCAGACCTTTCAATCACACGCATTCACCCACTACGACTACTACTAACTTCCACTTACTACCGTTAACTACCGCCAAATGCTACTTCTTTGGGATTGTAGTCATAATGGTAGATAAAGGTAGTACTAGTTGTTGTTTTATGGGGCCGGACAGTGAGGTCATCTAGAGGGATTTAGGCTAGTAGTAGTTTTTATAGGAGGAATAGTTTAATTCTTGTGCTAGTAGTAGTATAGCTTGTTATAGTGATGGTGGGTGGTATTAGTGCTAGGTTTAGAGTAGTTGGGATGCAAGGAGTAGGAATCCTACTCAAAAGTCAACCTCACCTGCACGCGGTGCACCCTGCTTTAGACTAACGAGGCTCTGGCGACCGAATGACTCCCGGGATATGGAGTCACTTGAGTAGTAAGGAAATCTCTCTCTTTGTTTCTTTGTTCACTTCTTGCCGGTTTTCAATTTAGAATATGCCCGTTAACTTACCACTAACAAGTAATTACGTTAAATGGCCAAATATGGCCACTGCCAGTCAGTATTTTACATCAGCAAACCGCTAAATTGAAACACAAAAACAAAATGAGAAAATAAATTTCCGTATTCGTCTTTCTTGGTATTACAACTTATTTAGTAATGTGTGCGATCTTTTATAATTTCATTGTCATAAAAATATTTTATATTCATATGGATGAAAGTTCGCGTGAAACTCGTAAACAACCCGCCATTTCGAGATGAGCATTCCCGCCACATTAATTCCTTGTTAGTGGTAAGTTAACGAGCATATTCTAAATTGAAAACCGGCAATAAGTGAACTGATGAAAGAAACAAAGAATGAGATTTCCATACTACTCAACGAAATAAAATGCAAAACTTCCACCGCTCTAACGCCATCTAGCAACTGTTTATAGATCTGTGTGGACTTATATTTTCACGTTGCTACCTTGTCATTGCATAGTTCACCCGAGATCCAATAGATGGCAGAATACATATAGTTTTGCATGGAAGTTTTATTTTATGGATCGAAAACAATATATATTACGAGGTTTAAATAATATGATCGTTTCTCAATATCAGAATTAAGCTTTAAGCACTGATTGTTTTTCCCGATGACAAACCCCTGAAATACTGTAAAGCCCAACTGGTTCCGGGGTGGAGACATACGTCGTGGGAGAAGGGTGTGTGGGTTTTAGTGGGTAAGAATCCCACACTATTGTGGAGTGCGGACCCCCACAATGTCTTAGGCAAGATTTCCCACATTCCCACGCAAAAAAAAAAAAAAAAAAAAAAAACGTAACCGCTCTAGTGTGTAGTTTTTAATAGAAGGGCTTTTAGAATTATTTATTAATTTATTAATTTTTTATTTCTTTATTTATTTATTTATTTATTTATTTATTATTTATTAATTTTTTTATTTATATATTATTTATTATTTATTTTTCGATGTAGAATTTAGCAGTAGTTAATGGCAGCTAGCTGGAGTTAGTAGTAGTCGTACTGGGTGAGTGCGTGTGATTAAGGCCTCTGGAGGTGACATTCATGAAAGGCCTCTGGCACGAGATTAAATTCTTTGTAAGCCGCAAAGCCTCTGGCACGAGATTAATTTCTCTGTAAGCAACATGAATGTGAGACCTCTGGCAGACCTTTCAATCACACGCATTCACCCACTACGACTACTACTAACTTCCACTTACTACCGTTAACTACCGCCAAATGCTACTTCTTTGGGATTGTAATCATAATGGTAGATAAAGGTAGTACTAGTTGTTGTTTTATGGGGCCGGACAGTGAGGTCATCTAGAGGGATTTAGGCTAGTAGTAGTTTTTATAGGAGGAATAGTTTAATTCTTGTGCTAGTAGTAGTATAGCTTGTTATAGTGATGGTGGGTGGTATTAGTGCTAGGTTTAGAGTAGTTGGGATGCAAGGAGTAGGAATCCTACTCAAAAGTCAACCTCACCTGCACGCGGTGCACCCTGCTTTAGACTAACGAGGCTCTGGCGACCGAATGACTCCCGGGATATGGAGTCACTTGAGTAGTAAGGAAATCTCTCTCTTTGTTTCTTTGTTCACTTCTTGCCGGTTTTCAGTTTAGAATATGCCCGTTAACTTACCACTAACAAGTAATTACGTTAAATGGCCAAATATGGCCACTGCCAGTATTTTACATCAGCAAACCCCTAAATTGAAACACAAAAACAAAATGAGAAAATAAATTTCCGTATTCGTCTTTCTTGGTATTACAACTTATTTAGTAATGTGTGCGATCTTTTATAATTTCATTGTCATAAAAATATTTTATATTCATATGGATGAAAGTTCGCGTGAAACTCGTAAACAACCCGCCATTTCGAGATGAGCATTCCCGCCACATTAATTCCTTGTTAGTGGAAAGTTAACGAGCATATTCTAAATTGAAAACCGGCAATAAGTGAACTGATGAAAGAAACAAAGAATGAGATTTCCATACTACTCAACGAAATAAAATGCAAAACTTCCACCGCTCTAACGCCATCTAGCAACTGTTTATAGAACTGTGTGGACTTATATTTTCACGTTGCTACCTTGTCATTGCATAGTTCACCCGAGATCCAATAGATGGCAGAATACATATAGTTTTGCATGGAAGTTTTATTTTATGGATCGAAAACAATATATATTACGAGGTTTAAATAATATGATCGTTTCTCAATATCAGAATTAAGCTTTAAGCACTGATTGTTTTTCCCGATGACAAACCCCTGAAATACTGTAAAGCCCAACTGGTTCCGGGGTGGAGACATACGTCGTGGGAGAAGGGTGTGTGGGTTTTAGTGGGTAAGAATCCCACACTATTGTGGAGTGCGGACCCCCACAATGTCTTAGGCAAGATTTCCCACATTCCCACGCAAAAAAAAAAAAAAAAAAAAAAAACGTAACCGCTCTAGTGTGTAGTTTTTAATAGAAGGGCTTTTAGAATTATTTATTAATTTATTAATTTTTTATTTCTTTATTTATTTATTTATTTATTTATTTATTATTTATTAATTTTTTTATTTATATATTATTTATTATTTATTTTTCGATGTAGTATTTAGCAGTAGTTAATGGCAGCTAGCTGGAGTTAGTAGTAGTCGTACTGGGTGAGTGCGTGTGATTAAGGCCTCTGGAGGTGACATTCATGAAAGGCCTCTGGCACGAGATTAAATTCTTTGTAAGCCGCAAAGCCTCTGGCACGAGATTAATTTCTCTGTAAGCAACATGAATGTGAGACCTCTGGCAGACCTTTCAATCACACGCATTCACCCACTACGACTACTACTAACTTCCACTTACTACCGTTAACTACCGCCAAATGCTACTTCTTTGGGATTGTAGTCATAATGGTAGATAAAGGTAGTACTAGTTGTTGTTTTATGGGGCCGGACAGTGAGGTCATCTAGAGGGATTTAGGCTAGTAGTAGTTTTTATAGGAGGAATAGTTTAATTCTTGTGCTAGTAGTAGTATAGCTTGTTATAGTGATGGTGGGTGGTATTAGTGCTAGGTTTAGAGTAGTTGGGATGCAAGGAGTAGGAATCCTACTCAAAAGTCAACCTCACCTGCACGCGGTGCACCCTGCTTTAGACTAACGAGGCTCTGGCGACCGAATGACTCCCGGGATATGGAGTCACTTGAGTAGTAAGGAAATCTCTCTCTTTGTTTCTTTGTTCACTTCTTGCCGGTTTTCAATTTAGAATATGCCCGTTAACTTACCACTAACAAGTAATTACGTTAAATGGCCAAATATGGCCACTGCCAGTCAGTATTTTACATCAGCAAACCGCTAAATTGAAACACAAAAACAAAATGAGAAAATAAATTTCCGTATTCGTCTTTCTTGGTATTACAACTTATTTAGTAATGTGTGCGATCTTTTATAATTTCATTGTCATAAAAATATTTTATATTCATATGGATGAAAGTTCGCGTGAAACTCGTAAACAACCCGCCATTTCGAGATGAGCATTCCCGCCACATTAATTCCTTGTTAGTGGTAAGTTAACGAGCATATTCTAAATTGAAAACCGGCAATAAGTGAACTGATGAAAGAAACAAAGAATGAGATTTCCATACTACTCAACGAAATAAAATGCAAAACTTCCACCGCTCTAACGCCATCTAGCAACTGTTTATAGATCTGTGTGGACTTATATTTTCACGTTGCTACCTTGTCATTGCATAGTTCACCCGAGATCCAATAGATGGCAGAATACATATAGTTTTGCATGGAAGTTTTATTTTATGGATCGAAAACAATATATATTACGAGGTTTAAATAATATGATCGTTTCTCAATATCAGAATTAAGCTTTAAGCACTGATTGTTTTTCCCGATGACAAACCCCTGAAATACTGTAAAGCCCAACTGGTTCCGGGGTGGAGACATACGTCGTGGGAGAAGGGTGTGTGGGTTTTAGTGGGTAAGAATCCCACACTATTGTGGAGTGCGGACCCCCACAATGTCTTAGGCAAGATTTCCCACATTCCCACGCAAAAAAAAAAAAAAAAAAAAAAAAAAACGTAACCGCTCTAGTGTGTAGTTTTTAATAGAAGGGCTTTTAGAATTATTTATTAATTTATTAATTTTTTATTTCTTTATTTATTTATTTATTTATTTATTTATTTATTATTTATTAATTTTTTTATTTATATATTATTTATTATTTATTTTTCGATGTAGTATTTAGCAGTAGTTAATGGCAGCTAGCTGGAGTTAGTAGTAGTCGTACTGGGTGAGTGCGTGTGATTAAGGCCTCTGGAGGTGACATTCATGAAAGGCCTCTGGCACGAGATTAAATTCTTTGTAAGCCGCAAAGCCTCTGGCACGAGATTAATTTCTCTGTAAGCAACATGAATGTGAGACCTCTGGCAGACCTTTCAATCACACGCATTCACCCACTACGACTACTACTAACTTCCACTTACTACCGTTAACTACCGCCAAATGCTACTTCTTTGGGATTGTAATCATAATGGTAGATAAAGGTAGTACTAGTTGTTGTTTTATGGGGCCGGACAGTGAGGTCATCTAGAGGGATTTAGGCTAGTAGTAGTTTTTATAGGAGGAATAGTTTAATTCTTGTGCTAGTAGTAGTATAGCTTGTTATAGTGATGGTGGGTGGTATTAGTGCTAGGTTTAGAGTAGTTGGGATGCAAGGAGTAGGAATCCTACTCAAAAGTCAACCTCACCTGCACGCGGTGCACCCTGCTTTAGACTAACGAGGCTCTGGCGACCGAATGACTCCCGGGATATGGAGTCACTTGAGTAGTAAGGAAATCTCTCTCTTTGTTTCTTTGTTCACTTCTTGCCGGTTTTCAATTTAGAATATGCCCGTTAACTTACCACTAACAAGTAATTACGTTAAATGGCCAAATATGGCCACTGCCAGTATTTTACATCAGCAAACCCCTAAATTGAAACACAAAAACAAAATGAGAAAATAAATTTCCGTATTCGTCTTTCTTGGTATTACAACTTATTTAGTAATGTGTGCGATCTTTTATAATTTCATTGTCATAAAAATATTTTATATTCATATGGATGAAAGTTCGCGTGAAACTCGTAAACAACCCGCCATTTCGAGATGAGCATTCCCGCCACATTAATTCCTTGTTAGTGGTAAGTTAACGAGCATATTCTAAATTGAAAACCGGCAATAAGTGAACTGATGAAAGAAACAAAGAATGAGATTTCCATACTACTCAACGAAATAAAATGCAAAACTTCCACCGCTCTAACGCCATCTAGCAACTGTTTATAGAACTGTGTGGACTTATATTTTCACGTTGCTACCTTGTCATTGCATAGTTCACCCGAGATCCAATAGATGGCAGAATACATATAGTTTTGCATGGAAGTTTTATTTTATGGATCGAAAACAATATATATTACGAGGTTTAAATAATATGATCGTTTCTCAATATCAGAATTAAGCTTTAAGCACTGATTGTTTTTCCCGATGACAAACCCCTGAAATACTGTAAAGCCCAACTGGTTCCGGGGTGGAGACATACGTCGTGGGAGAAGGGTGTGTGGGTTTTAGTGGGTAAGAATCCCACACTATTGTGGAGTGCGGACCCCCACAATGTCTTAGGCAAGATTTCCCACATTCCCACGCAAAAAAAAAAAAAAAAAAAAAAAAAACGTAACCGCTCTAGTGTGTAGTTTTTAATAGAAGGGCTTTTAGAATTATTTATTAATTTATTAATTTTTTATTTCTTTATTTATTTATTTATTTATTTATTTATTTATTATTTATTAATTTTTTTATTTATATATTATTTATTATTTATTTTTCGATGTAGTATTTAGCAGTAGTTAATGGCAGCTAGCTGGAGTTAGTAGTAGTCGTACTGGGTGAGTGCGTGTGATTAAGGCCTCTGGAGGTGACATTCATGAAAGGCCTCTGGCACGAGATTAAATTCTTTGTAAGCCGCAAAGCCTCTGGCACGAGATTAATTTCTCTGTAAGCAACATGAATGTGAGACCTCTGGCAGACCTTTCAATCACACGCATTCACCCACTACGACTACTACTAACTTCCACTTACTACCGTTAACTACCGCCAAATGCTACTTCTTTGGGATTGTAGTCATAATGGTAGATAAAGGTAGTACTAGTTGTTGTTTTATGGGGCCGGACAGTGAGGTCATCTAGAGGGATTTAGGCTAGTAGTAGTTTTTATAGGAGGAATAGTTTAATTCTTGTGCTAGTAGTAGTATAGCTTGTTATAGTGATGGTGGGTGGTATTAGTGCTAGGTTTAGAGTAGTTGGGATGCAAGGAGTAGGAATCCTACTCAAAAGTCAACCTCACCTGCACGCGGTGCACCCTGCTTTAGACTAACGAGGCTCTGGCGACCGAATGACTCCCGGGATATGGAGTCACTTGAGTAGTAAGGAAATCTCTCTCTTTGTTTCTTTGTTCACTTCTTGCCGGTTTTCAATTTAGAATATGCCCGTTAACTTACCACTAACAAGTAATTACGTTAAATGGCCAAATATGGCCACTGCCAGTATTTTACATCAGCAAACCCCTAAATTGAAACACAAAAACAAAATGAGAAAATAAATTTCCGTATTCGTCTTTCTTGGTATTACAACTTATTTAGTAATGTGTGCGATCTTTTATAATTTCATTGTCATAAAAATATTTTATATTCATATGGATGAAAGTTCGCGTGAAACTCGTAAACAACCCGCCATTTCGAGATGAGCATTCCCGCCACATTAATTCCTTGTTAGTGGTAAGTTAACGAGCATATTCTAAATTGAAAACCGGCAATAAGTGAACTGATGAAAGAAACAAAGAATGAGATTTCCATACTACTCAACGAAATAAAATTCAAAACTTCCACCGCTCTAACGCCATCTAGCAACTGTTTATAGAACTGTGTGGACTTATATTTTCACGTTGCTACCTTGTCATTGCATAGTTCACCCGAGATCCAATAGATGGCAGAATACTTATAGTTTTGCATGGAAGTTTTATTTTATGGATCGAAAACAATATATATTACGAGGTTTAAATAATATGATCGTTTCTCAATATCAGAATTAAGCTTTAAGCACTGATTGTTTTTCCCGATGACAAACCCCTGAAATACTGTAAAGCCCAACTGGTTCCGGGGTGGAGACATACGTCGTGGGAGAAGGGTGTGTGGGTTTTAGTGGGTAAGAATCCCACACTATTGTGGAGTGCGGACCCCCACAATGTCTTAGGCAAGATTTCCCACATTCCCACGCAAAAAAAAAAAAAAAAAAAAAAAAACGTAACCGCTCTAGTGTGTAGTTTTTAATAGAAGGGCTTTTAGAATTATTTATTAATTTATTAATTTTTTATTTCTTTATTTATTTATTTATTTATTTATTTATTATTTATTAATTTTTTTATTTATATATTATTTATTATTTATTTTTCGATGTAGTATTTAGCAGTAGTTAATGGCAGCTAGCTGGAGTTAGTAGTAGTCGTACTGGGTGAGTGCGTGTGATTAAGGCCTCTGGAGGTGACATTCATGAAAGGCCTCTGGCACGAGATTAAATTCTTTGTAAGCCGCAAAGCCTCTGGCACGAGATTAATTTCTCTGTAAGCAACATGAATGTGAGACCTCTGGCAGACCTTTCAATCACACGCATTCACCCACTACGACTACTACTAACTTCCACTTACTACCGTTAACTACCGCCAAATGCTACTTCTTTGGAATTGTAATCATAATGGTAGATAAAGGTAGTACTAGTTGTTGTTTTATGGGGCCGGACAGTGAGGTCATCTAGAGGGATTTAGGCTAGTAGTAGTTTTTATAGGAGGAATAGTTTAATTCTTGTGCTAGTAGTAGTATAGCTTGTTATAGTGATGGTGGGTGGTATTAGTGCTAGGTTTAGAGTAGTTGGGATGCAAGGAGTAGGAATCCTACTCAAAAGTCAACCTCACCTGCACGCGGTGCACCCTGCTTTAGACTAACGAGGCTCTGGCGACCGAATGACTCCCGGGATATGGAGTCACTTGAGTAGTAAGGAAATCTCTCTCTTTGTTTCTTTGTTCACTTCTTGCCGGTTTTCAATTTAGAATATGCCCGTTAACTTACCACTAACAAGTAATTACGTTAAATGGCCAAATATGGCCACTGCCAGTATTTTACATCAGCAAACCCCTAAATTGAAACACAAAAACAAAATGAGAAAATAAATTTCCGTATTCGTCTTTCTTGGTATTACAACTTATTTAGTAATGTGTGCGATCTTTTATAATTTCATTGTCATAAAAATATTTTATATTCATATGGATGAAAGTTCGCGTGAAACTCGTAAACAACCCGCCATTTCGAGATGAGCATTCCCGCCACATTAATTCCTTGTTAGTGGTAAGTTAACGAGCATATTCTAAATTGAAAACCGGCAATAAGTGAACTGATGAAAGAAACAAAGAATGAGATTTCCATACTACTCAACGAAATAAAATGCAAAACTTCCACCGCTCTAACGCCATCTAGCAACTGTTTATAGAACTGTGTGGACTTATATTTTCACGTTGCTACCTTGTCATTGCATAGTTCACCCGAGATCCAATAGATGGCAGAATACATATAGTTTTGCATGGAAGTTTTATTTTATGGATCGAAAACAATATATATTACGAGGTTTAAATAATATGATCGTTTCTCAATATCAGAATTAAGCTTTAAGCACTGATTGTTTTTCCCGATGACAAACCCCTGAAATACTGTAAAGCCCAACTGGTTCCGGGGTGGAGACATACGTCGTGGGAGAAGGGTGTGTGGGTTTTAGTGGGTAAGAATCCCACACTATTGTGGAGTGCGGACCCCCACAATGTCTTAGGCAAGATTTCCCACATTCCCACGCAAAAAAAAAAAAAAAAAAAAAAAAAAACGTAACCGCTCTAGTGTGTAGTTTTTAATAGAAGGGCTTTTAGAATTATTTATTAATTTATTAATTTTTTATTTCTTTATTTATTTATTTATTTATTTATTTATTATTTATTAATTTTTTTATTTATATATTATTTATTATTTATTTTTCGATGTAGTATTTAGCAGTAGTTAATGGCAGCTAGCTGGAGTTAGTAGTAGTCGTACTGGGTGAGTGCGTGTGATTAAGGCCTCTGGAGGTGACATTCATGAAAGGCCTCTGGCACGAGATTAAATTCTTTGTAAGCCGCAAAGCCTCTGGCACGAGATTAATTTCTCTGTAAGCAACATGAATGTGAGACCTCTGGCAGACCTTTCAATCACACGCATTCACCCACTACGACTACTACTAACTTCCACTTACTACCGTTAACTACCGCCAAATGCTACTTCTTTGGGATTGTAGTCATAATGGTAGATAAAGGTAGTACTAGTTGTTGTTTTATGGGGCCGGACAGTGAGGTCATCTAGAGGGATTTAGGCTAGTAGTAGTTTTTATAGGAGGAATAGTTTAATTCTTGTGCTAGTAGTAGTATAGCTTGTTATAGTGATGGTGGGTGGTATTAGTGCTAGGTTTAGAGTAGTTGGGATGCAAGGAGTAGGAATCCTACTCAAAAGTCAACCTCACCTGCACGCGGTGCACCCTGCTTTAGACTAACGAGGCTCTGGCGACCGAATGACTCCCGGGATATGGAGTCACTTGAGTAGTAAGGAAATCTCTCTCTTTGTTTCTTTGTTCACTTCTTGCCGGTTTTCAATTTAGAATATGCCCGTTAACTTACCACTAACAAGTAATTACGTTAAATGGCCAAATATGGCCACTGCCAGTCAGTATTTTACATCAGCAAACCGCTAAATTGAAACACAAAAACAAAATGAGAAAATAAATTTCCGTATTCGTCTTTCTTGGTATTACAACTTATTTAGTAATGTGTGCGATCTTTTATAATTTCATTGTCATAAAAATATTTTATATTCATATGGATGAAAGTTCGCGTGAAACTCGTAAACAACCCGCCATTTCGAGATGAGCATTCCCGCCACATTAATTCCTTGTTAGTGGTAAGTTAACGAGCATATTCTAAATTGAAAACCGGCAATAAGTGAACTGATGAAAGAAACAAAGAATGAGATTTCCATACTACTCAACGAAATAAAATGCAAAACTTCCACCGCTCTAACGCCATCTAGCAACTGTTTATAGATCTGTGTGGACTTATATTTTCACGTTGCTACCTTGTCATTGCATAGTTCACCCGAGATCCAATAGATGGCAGAATACATATAGTTTTGCATGGAAGTTTTATTTTATGGATCGAAAACAATATATATTACGAGGTTTAAATAATATGATCGTTTCTCAATATCAGAATTAAGCTTTAAGCACTGATTGTTTTTCCCGATGACAAACCCCTGAAATACTGTAAAGCCCAACTGGTTCCGGGGTGGAGACATACGTCGTGGGAGAAGGGTGTGTGGGTTTTAGTGGGTAAGAATCCCACACTATTGTGGAGTGCGGACCCCCACAATGTCTTAGGCAAGATTTCCCACATTCCCACGCAAAAAAAAAAAAAAAAAAAAAAAACGTAACCGCTCTAGTGTGTAGTTTTTAATAGAAGGGCTTTTAGAATTATTTATTAATTTATTAATTTTTTATTTCTTTATTTATTTATTTATTTATTTATTTATTATTTATTAATTTTTTTATTTATATATTATTTATTATTTATTTTTCGATGTAGTATTTAGCAGTAGTTAATGGCAGCTAGCTGGAGTTAGTAGTAGTCGTACTGGGTGAGTGCGTGTGATTAAGGCCTCTGGAGGTGACATTCATGAAAGGCCTCTGGCACGAGATTAAATTCTTTGTAAGCCGCAAAGCCTCTGGCACGAGATTAATTTCTCTGTAAGCAACATGAATGTGAGACCTCTGGCAGACCTTTCAATCACACGCATTCACCCACTACGACTACTACTAACTTCCACTTACTACCGTTAACTACCGCCAAATGCTACTTCTTTGGGATTGTAATCATAATGGTAGATAAAGGTAGTACTAGTTGTTGTTTTATGGGGCCGGACAGTGAGGTCATCTAGAGGGATTTAGGCTAGTAGTAGTTTTTATAGGAGGAATAGTTTAATTCTTGTGCTAGTAGTAGTATAGCTTGTTATAGTGATGGTGGGTGGTATTAGTGCTAGGTTTAGAGTAGTTGGGATGCAAGGAGTAGGAATCCTACTCAAAAGTCAACCTCACCTGCACGCGGTGCACCCTGCTTTAGACTAACGAGGCTCTGGCGACCGAATGACTCCCGGGATATGGAGTCACTTGAGTAGTAAGGAAATCTCTCTCTTTGTTTCTTTGTTCACTTCTTGCCGGTTTTCAATTTAGAATATGCCCGTTAACTTACCACTAACAAGTAATTACGTTAAATGGCCAAATATGGCCACTGCCAGTATTTTACATCAGCAAACCCCTAAATTGAAACACAAAAACAAAATGAGAAAATAAATTTCCGTATTCGTCTTTCTTGGTATTACAACTTATTTAGTAATGTGTGCGATCTTTTATAATTTCATTGTCATAAAAATATTTTATATTCATATGGATGAAAGTTCGCGTGAAACTCGTAAACAACCCGCCATTTCGAGATGAGCATTCCCGCCACATTAATTCCTTGTTAGTGGTAAGTTAACGAGCATATTCTAAATTGAAAACCGGCAATAAGTGAACTGATGAAAGAAACAAAGAATGAGATTTCCATACTACTCAACGAAATAAAATGCAAAACTTCCACCGCTCTAACGCCATCTAGCAACTGTTTATAGAACTGTGTGGACTTATATTTTCACGTTGCTACCTTGTCATTGCATAGTTCACCCGAGATCCAATAGATGGCAGAATACATATAGTTTTGCATGGAAGTTTTATTTTATGGATCGAAAACAATATATATTACGAGGTTTAAATAATATGATCGTTTCTCAATATCAGAATTAAGCTTTAAGCACTGATTGTTTTTCCCGATGACAAACCCCTGAAATACTGTAAAGCCCAACTGGTTCCGGGGTGGAGACATACGTCGTGGGAGAAGGCTGTGTGGGTTTTAGTGGGTAAGAATCCCACACTATTGTGGAGTGCGGACCCCCACAATGTCTTAGGCAAGATTTCCCACATTCCCACGCAAAAAAAAAAAAAAAAAAAAAAAAAAACGTAACCGCTCTAGTGTGTAGTTTTTAATAGAAGGGCTTTTAGAATTATTTATTAATTTATTAATTTTTTATTTCTTTATTTATTTATTTATTTATTTATTTATTATTTATTAATTTTTTTATTTATATATTATTTATTATTTATTTTTCGATGTAGTATTTAGCAGTAGTTAATGGCAGCTAGCTGGAGTTAGTAGTAGTCGTACTGGGTGAGTGCGTGTGATTAAGGCCTCTGGAGGTGACATTCATGAAAGGCCTCTGGCACGAGATTAAATTCTTTGTAAGCCGCAAAGCCTCTGGCACGAGATTAATTTCTCTGTAAGCAACATGAATGTGAGACCTCTGGCAGACCTTTCAATCACACGCATTCACCCACTACGACTACTACTAACTTCCACTTACTACCGTTAACTACCGCCAAATGCTACTTCTTTGGGATTGTAGTCATAATGGTAGATAAAGGTAGTACTAGTTGTTGTTTTATGGGGCCGGACAGTGAGGTCATCTAGAGGGATTTAGGCTAGTAGTAGTTTTTATAGGAGGAATAGTTTAATTCTTGTGCTAGTAGTAGTATAGCTTGTTATAGTGATGGTGGGTGGTATTAGTGCTAGGTTTAGAGTAGTTGGGATGCAAGGAGTAGGAATCCTACTCAAAAGTCAACCTCACCTGCACGCGGTGCACCCTGCTTTAGACTAACGAGGCTCTGGCGACCGAATGACTCCCGGGATATGGAGTCACTTGAGTAGTAAGGAAATCTCTCTCTTTGTTTCTTTGTTCACTTCTTGCCGGTTTTCAATTTAGAATATGCCCGTTAACTTACCACTAACAAGTAATTACGTTAAATGGCCAAATATGGCCACTGCCAGTCAGTATTTTACATCAGCAAACCGCTAAATTGAAACACAAAAACAAAATGAGAAAATAAATTTCCGTATTCGTCTTTCTTGGTATTACAACTTATTTAGTAATGTGTGCGATCTTTTATAATTTCATTGTCATAAAAATATTTTATATTCATATGGATGAAAGTTCGCGTGAAACTCGTAAACAACCCGCCATTTCGAGATGAGCATTCCCGCCACATTAATTCCTTGTTAGTGGTAAGTTAACGAGCATATTCTAAATTGAAAACCGGCAATAAGTGAACTGATGAAAGAAACAAAGAATGAGATTTCCATACTACTCAACGAAATAAAATGCAAAACTTCCACCGCTCTAACGCCATCTAGCAACTGTTTATAGATCTGTGTGGACTTATATTTTCACGTTGCTACCTTGTCATTGCATAGTTCACCCGAGATCCAATAGATGGCAGAATACATATAGTTTTGCATGGAAGTTTTATTTTATGGATCGAAAACAATATATATTACGAGGTTTAAATAATATGATCGTTTCTCAATATCAGAATTAAGCTTTAAGCACTGATTGTTTTTCCCGATGACAAACCCCTGAAATACTGTAAAGCCCAACTGGTTCCGGGGTGGAGACATACGTCGTGGGAGAAGGGTGTGTGGGTTTTAGTGGGTAAGAATCCCACACTATTGTGGAGTGCGGACCCCCACAATGTCTTAGGCAAGATTTCCCACATTCCCACGCAAAAAAAAAAAAAAAAAAAAAAAAACGTAACCGCTCTAGTGTGTAGTTTTTAATAGAAGGGCTTTTAGAATTATTTATTAATTTATTAATTTTTTATTTCTTTATTTATTTATTTATTTATTTATTTATTATTTATTAATTTTTTTATTTATATATTATTTATTATTTATTTTTCGATGTAGTATTTAGCAGTAGTTAATGGCAGCTAGCTGGAGTTAGTAGTAGTCGTACTGGGTGAGTGCGTGTGATTAAGGCCTCTGGAGGTGACATTCATGAAAGGCCTCTGGCACGAGATTAAATTCTTTGTAAGCCGCAAAGCCTCTGGCACGAGATTAATTTCTCTGTAAGCAACATGAATGTGAGACCTCTGGCAGACCTTTCAATCACACGCATTCACCCACTACGACTACTACTAACTTCCACTTACTACCGTTAACTACCGCCAAATGCTACTTCTTTGGGATTGTAATCATAATGGTAGATAAAGGTAGTACTAGTTGTTGTTTTATGGGGCCGGACAGTGAGGTCATCTAGAGGGATTTAGGCTAGTAGTAGTTTTTATAGGAGGAATAGTTTAATTCTTGTGCTAGTAGTAGTATAGCTTGTTATAGTGATGGTGGGTGGTATTAGTGCTAGGTTTAGAGTAGTTGGGATGCAAGGAGTAGGAATCCTACTCAAAAGTCAACCTCACCTGCACGCGGTGCACCCTGCTTTAGACTAACGAGGCTCTGGCGACCGAATGACTCCCGGGATATGGAGTCACTTGAGTAGTAAGGAAATCTCTCTCTTTGTTTCTTTGTTCACTTCTTGCCGGTTTTCAATTTAGAATATGCCCGTTAACTTACCACTAACAAGTAATTACGTTAAATGGCCAAATATGGCCACTGCCAGTATTTTACATCAGCAAACCCCTAAATTGAAACACAAAAACAAAATGAGAAAATAAATTTCCGTATTCGTCTTTCTTGGTATTACAACTTATTTAGTAATGTGTGCGATCTTTTATAATTTCATTGTCATAAAAATATTTTATATTCATATGGATGAAAGTTCGCGTGAAACTCGTAAACAACCCGCCATTTCGAGATGAGCATTCCCGCCACATTAATTCCTTGTTAGTGGTAAGTTAACGAGCATATTCTAAATTGAAAACCGGCAATAAGTGAACTGATGAAAGAAACAAAGAATGAGATTTCCATACTACTCAACGAAATAAAATGCAAAACTTCCACCGCTCTAACGCCATCTAGCAACTGTTTATAGAACTGTGTGGACTTATATTTTCACGTTGCTACCTTGTCATTGCATAGTTCACCCGAGATCCAATAGATGGCAGAATACATATAGTTTTGCATGGAAGTTTTATTTTATGGATCGAAAACAATATATATTACGAGGTTTAAATAATATGATCGTTTCTCAATATCAGAATTAAGCTTTAAGCACTGATTGTTTTTCCCGATGACAAACCCCTGAAATACTGTAAAGCCCAACTGGTTCCGGGGTGGAGACATACGTCGTGGGAGAAGGGTGTGTGGGTTTTAGTGGGTAAGAATCCCACACTATTGTGGAGTGCGGACCCCCACAATGTCTTAGGCAAGATTTCCCACATTCCCACGCAAAAAAAACAAAAAAAAAAAAAAAACGTAACCGCTCTAGTGTGTAGTTTTTAATAGAAGGGCTTTTAGAATTATTTATTAATTTATTAATTTTTTATTTCTTTATTTATTTATTTATTTATTTATTTATTATTTATTAATTTTTTTATTTATATATTATTTATTATTTATTTTTCGATGTAGTATTTAGCAGTAGTTAATGGCAGCTAGCTGGAGTTAGTAGTAGTCGTACTGGGTGAGTGCGTGTGATTAAGGCCTCTGGAGGTGACATTCATGAAAGGCCTCTGGCACGAGATTAAATTCTTTGTAAGCCGCAAAGCCTCTGGCACGAGATTAATTTCTCTGTAAGCAACATGAATGTGAGACCTCTGGCAGACCTTTCAATCACACGCATTCACCCACTACGACTACTACTAACTTCCACTTACTACCGTTAACTACCGCCAAATGCTACTTCTTTGGGATTGTAGTCATAATGGTAGATAAAGGTAGTACTAGTTGTTGTTTTATGGGGCCGGACAGTGAGGTCATCTAGAGGGATTTAGGCTAGTAGTAGTTTTTATAGGAGGAATAGTTTAATTCTTGTGCTAGTAGTAGTATAGCTTGTTATAGTGATGGTGGGTGGTATTAGTGCTAGGTTTAGAGTAGTTGGGATGCAAGGAGTAGGAATCCTACTCAAAAGTCAACCTCACCTGCACGCGGTGCACCCTGCTTTAGACTAACGAGGCTCTGGCGACCGAATGACTCCCGGGATATGGAGTCACTTGAGTAGTAAGGAAATCTCTCTCTATGTTTCTTTGTTCACTTCTTGCCGGTTTTCAATTTAGAATATGCCCGTTAACTTACCACTAACAAGTAATTACGTTAAATGGCCAAATATGGCCACTGCCAGTCAGTATTTTACATCAGCAAACCGCTAAATTGAAACACAAAAACAAAATGAGAAAATAAATTTCCGTATTCGTCTTTCTTGGTATTACAACTTATTTAGTAATGTGTGCGATCTTTTATAATTTCATTGTCATAAAAATATTTTATATTCATATGGATGAAAGTTCGCGTGAAACTCGTAAACAACCCGCCATTTCGAGATGAGCATTCCCGCCACATTAATTCCTTGTTAGTGGTAAGTTAACGAGCATATTCTAAATTGAAAACCGGCAATAAGTGAACTGATGAAAGAAACAAAGAATGAGATTTCCATACTACTCAACGAAATAAAATGCAAAACTTCCACCGCTCTAACGCCATCTAGCAACTGTTTATAGATCTGTGTGGACTTATATTTTCACGTTGCTACCTTGTCATTGCATAGTTCACCCGAGATCCAATAGATGGCAGAATACATATAGTTTTGCATGGAAGTTTTATTTTATGGATCGAAAACAATATATATTACGAGGTTTAAATAATATGATCGTTTCTCAATATCAGAATTAAGCTTTAAGCACTGATTGTTTTTCCCGATGACAAACCCCTGAAATACTGTAAAGCCCAACTGGTTCCGGGGTGGAGACATACGTCGTGGGAGAAGGGTGTGTGGGTTTTAGTGGGTAAGAATCCCACACTATTGTGGAGTGCGGACCCCCACAATGTCTTAGGCAAGATTTCCCACATTCCCACGCAAAAAAAAAAAAAAAAAAAAAAAAACGTAACCGCTCTAGTGTGTAGTTTTTAATAGAAGGGCTTTTAGAATTATTTATTAATTTATTAATTTTTTATTTCTTTATTTATTTATTTATTTATTTATTTATTATTTATTAATTTTTTTATTTATATATTATTTATTATTTATTTTTCGATGTAGTATTTAGCAGTAGTTAATGGCAGCTAGCTGGAGTTAGTAGTAGTCGTACTGGGTGAGTGCGTGTGATTAAGGCCTCTGGAGGTGACATTCATGAAAGGCCTCTG
Organism: Meconema thalassinum; assembly: GCA_946902985.2. NCBI lineage: Eukaryota > Metazoa > Arthropoda > Insecta > Orthoptera > Tettigoniidae > Meconema > Meconema thalassinum. Next base: position 166,020 of record CAMPQE020000419.1, read on the forward strand.
GCACGAGATTAAATTCTTTGTAAGCCGCAAAGCCTCTGGCACGAGATTAATTTCTCTGTAAGCAACATGAATGTGAGACCTCTGGCAGACCTTTCAATCACACGCATTCACCCACTACGACTACTACTAACTTCCACTTACTACCGTTAACTACCGCCAAATGCTACTTCTTTGGGATTGTAATCATAATGGTAGATAAAGGTAGTACTAGTTGTTGTTTTATGGGGCCGGACAGTGAGGTCATCTAGAGGGATTTAGGCTAGTAGTAGTTTTTATAGGAGGAATAGTTTAATTCTTGTGCTAGTAGTAGTATAGCTTGTTATAGTGATGGTGGGTGGTATTAGTGCTAGGTTTAGAGTAGTTGGGATGCAAGGAGTAGGAATCCTACTCAAAAGTCAACCTCACCTGCACGCGGTGCACCCTGCTTTAGACTAACGAGGCTCTGGCGACCGAATGACTCCCGGGATATGGAGTCACTTGAGTAGTAAGGAAATCTCTCTCTTTGTTTCTTTGTTCACTTCTTGCCGGTTTTCAGTTTAGAATATGCCCGTTAACTTACCACTAACAAGTAATTACGTTAAATGGCCAAATATGGCCACTGCCAGTATTTTACATCAGCAAACCCCTAAATTGAAACACAAAAACAAAATGAGAAAATAAATTTCCGTATTCGTCTTTCTTGGTATTACAACTTATTTAGTAATGTGTGCGATCTTTTATAATTTCATTGTCATAAAAATATTTTATATTCATATGGATGAAAGTTCGCGTGAAACTCGTAAACAACCCGCCATTTCGAGATGAGCATTCCCGCCACATTAATTCCTTGTTAGTGGTAAGTTAACGAGCATATTCTAAATTGAAAACCGGCAATAAGTGAACTGATGAAAGAAACAAAGAATGAGATTTCCATACTACTCAACGAAATAAAATGCAAAACTTCCACCGCTCTAACGCCATCTAGCAACTGTTTATAGAACTGTGTGGACTTATATTTTCACGTTGCTACCTTGTCATTGCATAGTTCACCCGAGATCCAATAGATGGCAGAATACATATAGTTTTGCATGGAAGTTTTATTTTATGGATCGAAAACAATATATATTACGAGGTTTAAATAATATGATCGTTTCTCAATATCAGAATTAAGCTTTAAGCACTGATTGTTTTTCCCGATGACAAACCCCTGAAATACTGTAAAGCCCAACTGGTTCCGGGGTGGAGACATACGTCGTGGGAGAAGGGTGTGTGGGTTTTAGTGGGTAAGAATCCCACACTATTGTGGAGTGCGGACCCCCACAATGTCTTAGGCAAGATTTCCCACATTCCCACGCAAAAAAAAAAAAAAAAAAAAAAAAACGTAACCGCTCTAGTGTGTAGTTTTTAATAGAAGGGCTTTTAGAATTATTTATTAATTTATTAATTTTTTATTTCTTTATTTATTTATTTATTTATTTATTTATTATTTATTAATTTTTTTATTTATATATTATTTATTATTTATTTTTCGATGTAGTATTTAGCAGTAGTTAATGGCAGCTAGCTGGAGTTAGTAGTAGTCGTACTGGGTGTGTGCGTGTGATTAAGGCCTCTGGAGGTGACATTCATGAAAGGCCTCTGGCACGAGATTAAATTCTTTGTAAGCCGCAAAGCCTCTGGCACGAGATTAATTTCTCTGTAAGCAACATGAATGTGAGACCTCTGGCAGACCTTTCAATCACACGCATTCACCCACTACGACTACTACTAACTTCCACTTACTACCGTTAACTACCGCCAAATGCTACTTCTTTGGGATTGTAGTCATAATGGTAGATAAAGGTAGTACTAGTTGTTGTTTTATGGGGCCGGACAGTGAGGTCATCTAGAGGGATTTAGGCTAGTAGTAGTTTTTATAGGAGGAATAGTTTAATTCTTGTGCTAGTAGTAGTATAGCTTGTTATAGTGATGGTGGGTGGTATTAGTGCTAGGTTTAGAGTAGTTGGGATGCAAGGAGTAGGAATCCTACTCAAAAGTCAACCTCACCTGCACGCGGTGCACCCTGCTTTAGACTAACGAGGCTCTGGCGACCGAATGACTCCCGGGATATGGAGTCACTTGAGTAGTAAGGAAATCTCTCTCTTTGTTTCTTTGTTCACTTCTTGCCGGTTTTCAATTTAGAATATGCCCGTTAACTTACCACTAACAAGTAATTACGTTAAATGGCCAAATATGGCCACTGCCAGTCAGTATTTTACATCAGCAAACCGCTAAATTGAAACACAAAAACAAAATGAGAAAATAAATTTCCGTATTCGTCTTTCTTGGTATTACAACTTATTTAGTAATGTGTGCGATCTTTTATAATTTCATTGTCATAAAAATATTTTATATTCATATGGATGAAAGTTCGCGTGAAACTCGTAAACAACCCGCCATTTCGAGATGAGCATTCCCGCCACATTAATTCCTTGTTAGTGGTAAGTTAACGAGCATATTCTAAATTGAAAACCGGCAATAAGTGAACTGATGAAAGAAACAAAGAATGAGATTTCCATACTACTCAACGAAATAAAATGCAAAACTTCCACCGCTCTAACGCCATCTAGCAACTGTTTATAGATCTGTGTGGACTTAT